>JAVYIG010011543.1:0-60028 GCA_035222895.1 Strongylocentrotus droebachiensis | reverse complement strand
CCCCCGCTTATTCAGCGGCTGGCTCAGTCGTTGCGAAATTTTCGGCCGATTTATAAATGTTAAAACCCCCCCCCTTGAAAAAATCCTGCGTACGCGCCTGGGTTCATGATTGGACAAGGTGTTTGCCCTCATTTAGCTCCAGATGTTTCCATTTGGTATACCTAGCTATATTATATGGTCGGGTAAGTTTAGGTCCCTAGTTAGGGACGAACATTTATAATGATTGTCTGTGTAAATAAGATCATGGAAATGTTACAAAATAATGTTTTAGGTCGTCTGTTAAATATTTTGACTTATAATATATATGTCTTTTTAATATGAAAGATGATTTCACCTTACGTATGTTTTTTTTTTGTGCAGAGCTATGACGATTTCGAAGCAGCCGTGGAATTGGAATATCTCAAAAAGTTCCTGAAGCTTCCAGGATGGGATGAGGATGAAAAGAAGAAGGAAGAAGAAGAAAGGGAGAAGGAAAAGCAGGATGAAGAAAAAGATGAGGAGGAGGAAGGAGAAAAAGCCGAAGGCGCTGAAGATGAGAAAGAGAAGAAAGAAGGGAAAGAAGAAGAAGATAAATCAACGAAGGGGGAAGACGAAGAAGAAGTGGATGAGGATGAAGAGGAGGAAAAGACTGACAAGGAGAAAGAAGGAGATAAGAAAGAAGAGAAAGACGATAAGGGGAAACCTAAATTAAAAGCTAAAGTCGATTCAGATAAAACAGACAAAGCACCGGATAAGAAGAAGGACAAGGAAAAGGACGAAGCGTCAAAGAAAGAAGAGGAAAAAGAAAAGAAGGGAGGGAAAGATAAGAAGAATGAAACGAAAGATGAGAAAAAAGATGAAGTGAAACTTATCAAGAAGCCGAAGCTAAACGCAAAGGGTAGACGTTGACAAAAAGGACGACAAAAAGGAAGATAAGACAAAGGAAGAGAAAGATAAGAAGGGAAAAGATGTGGAAAAGAAGGACGACAAGAAGAAAGATGATAAGAAGAAAGACGATAAGAAGAAAGACGATAAGGAGGAAGAAAAGAAGGAAGGGAAAGATAAGAAGAATGAAACTAAAGATGAGAAAAAAGATGAAGTGAAACTTATCAAGAAGCCAAAGCTAAAAGCAAAGGGAGACGATGACAAAAAGGAAGATAAGACAAAGGAAGAGAAAAATAAGAAGGGAAAAGATGAGGAAAAGAAGGACGACAAGAAGAAAGACGATAAGGAGGAAGAAAAAAAAGATAAAAAAGAAGAAAAGGTAATAAAGAAACCAAAATTAAAATTAAAAGTTGATACCGACAAAGAAAAAGAAGCTGAAAAGGAAACGAAAGATAAAAAGGAAGAGTCGAAAGAGAAGGACGAAAAGGATGATAAATTAATGGACGAAAAAGAAGACTCAAAGGATAGTAAAAAGGACAAAAAAGATAAGAAGGACGAAAAGAAAAAAGATGAAGAGAAGGTGCTTAAGAGGCCAAAGCTGAAAACGAAAATTGATGATGACAAGGAAGAAACTAAGGACGAAAAAGAGAAGGATGAAAAGAAGAAAAAAGATGAAAAGAAAGAAGAAAAGAAAGAAGAAACCGTCGTAAAGCGACCAAAACCTAAAGCAAAAGTCGATGTCGATGAAAAGGATGATGCCTCAAAAGATGATGAGAAGAAGAAAGAAAAAGACAGGAAAGAAGAAGGGAAGGAAGAGGAAAAAGAGAAGGAGGAAGCAAAGGAAGAAAAGGCTAAGGTAATAAAAAGACCAAAACTGAATGCAAAAGTTGATGTAGATGATGAAACAGAAAAGAAAGATGAAAAGGCAAAAAATAAGGATGAAGAAAAAGAAGACAAGAAAGAAGAAAAACCAAAAGAAGATGAGAAAAAGGAGACAACTGTCCGAAGGCCACGATTAAAACCGAAGGTCGATGATGAAAAATCGGAAGAAAAAGAGGAGAAGAAAGAGAAGGAGAAGGAGAAGGAAGAAACGGTAGTGAAAAGACCAAGGCCTAAAGCTAAAGTAGATGTTGATATAGAAGATAAAAAGGAAGAAGAGAAGAAGGAAGAAAAGAAGGAGGGCGAAAAAAAGGAAGACGAAAAGAAGGAAGAAACGGTAGTGAAAAGACCAAGGATTAAAGCTAAAGTAGATGTTGATACAGAAGATAAAAAGGAAGAAGAGAAGAAAGAGGAAGAAAAGAAAGAGGAAACAGTAGTGAAAAGACCCAGACCTAAAGCCAAGGTCGACGTCGAAACAGACGACGACAAGAAAAAAGAGGAGAAGAAAGAGGAGAAGAAAGAGGAGACCGTCGTTCGTAGACCTCGACCCAAAGCCAAGGTGGACGTCGAAGATGAAGAAAAGAAGGAGGAGAAAAAGGAGGAGGAGGAGGAAAAGAAGGAAGCGAAAGTTATGCGAAGACCCAGAATAAAAGCCAAAGTTGATGTTGATTAATTTAAATAATATACTTTCAAAAAATGCACAATACTGAACCAAATTTCATTTGAAGCAGTTAATAAACATTGCAATCCCCTTCATATGCTATACCCAAAATTGAAATGGAAATTACTGTTCCGAGGTGTATCCAGAATCTCAAGAGGGGGGAGGGGGGGGGGGGTTGCTGCTCTTAACAAAATTGATTGAGTTATATATGAATATACCAGATACAAATCGGAGGGTGCAAGGGGGCACCTCTTGCACCCCGTGCCTTAGATCCACCATCACATGCAGTATAACCGCCAGTGTGGCTTTATCTAATTTCTCTCCTTTTTGTGTACATAATTATTGTTTGTGTTTGGAAATACTGATCATGATGCTTGCGAAATGTAAGGTATCTAGTGTAAAAATATGCTTCCTTGTGGCAGATAGGCCGTTTTAAAGCGTTATCTGCCCAGATCATCTTTCCTTAAATCCTCTTGGAAGAAGGCATCGAAATGTCGAATTTTGTCCTTATACAGTGGGTCCCAGAAAAAACGAAACCGAGAAGTATCGATGTTTTAT
Source organism: Strongylocentrotus droebachiensis (assembly GCA_035222895.1). NCBI lineage: Eukaryota > Metazoa > Echinodermata > Echinoidea > Camarodonta > Strongylocentrotidae > Strongylocentrotus > Strongylocentrotus droebachiensis. Next base: position 57,066 of record JAVYIG010011543.1, on the reverse strand, counting down.
CATAACTTAATCACAACCATAATTAATGAATGATACATATTTGGAAAGCTTAGAGTCTCCTCTTTCAGTTGATGCTACTCACGTGATGCATATTTCACGCATGAGTGATTAAAAGCAATTTGAAGGAAGGAAATCAAAAATACATTTGGCGGGCGGTATCTGAATTTCAAAGAAAAATTCATATTTCTAGAAAGTTCATTTTCTGCTCTTTCATAATTATGATACCTCAATCAAGAAAAATGAGCCAGGAATAACAAAGTTATATATATCTGTTCAGATTAAAACGATCGCAATGACCAAAAATAGAAAAACAATTCATTGTGTAGCCTTGTGCGGTACCGGTGAAATGTGTATTTATTTATTCATGGTTTAATATAAATCGTGATTAGCAGCCACTGGCCGAATTGTTCACAATTTACAGACACAATAACAAATATATAGAATGTAATATTGCAAACGGTAAAATCATAGAAAGAAATGTGCGAACATGACAATGACATTGTCATGAATCTGAACACGACTTTATATCTACATGCAGTCCAATATAATTATATAGGTATATTGTAAAATGCCCTTCAGATGGTTTCTCGAAAGTATTTATGGTCGTGTTGAAAGAACACTCATCATGCACTAAACTTTGTTTCGGGTAAAACAATTTTTCTTTTGAGATAATCATTTTTATGTTAACATTTTGTGTTGACTTGGGCTCTCCAAATGTTCGTAAGTTTTGAAGTTAATCTGATACGTAAAGCGGAATTCAACTTGTTCTCTACTCTAATCAAAATTATCTTTGTATGATTCAGGATGATTGTGCTATTTTGTCGTAGATTAAAATGGAACGGTAAATGTTTCTATTCTATGATCTGTCCTCAATCAAAGAAGTCATTTATTATTCACAAAGTTTCCCCTTTCACGCAATAAAAAATAAATAAATAACGGCTTTACTGATTTTCGTTATCTTAGCTTAAAATCATTATTAGTTTGCAATGTTGTACTTAATGTTTTTGTAAGTAGTAATACCGAAGAAAACGTAGGCCTTCATTTACCTAAAGGAGTCATGATTATTATTTTGTATAAATATATATCCCTGCTTATATAATTTTTCGACTGCACGAACGGTTTGTATATCATCGAGTTGTCTGCGTTTATCTAATAAATTTACGTAATCAGAAATGTAATAGTCTCATTTCTTCTTGATTTTAGTTTCATTTAAAGCAAAGTTGCTAGTTTGGAAAATATTTCCAAACAGTATATGGACTCTAATATATGGGAAATAATAAAAATAGAGAGAGAGAGAGAGAGAGAGAGAGAGAGAGAGAGAAAGAAAGAGAGAGAGAGAGAGAGAGAAAGGAAAAGAGAGAAAATGAGAGACGGATAGAGGGGGAGAATGAAAATAAAGAAGACAGTGTGTGTGTTCGAGAGAGAGAGAGGGGGAAGGGGGGGGGGGCGCGAAAAGGGCTCCAATAAACCCACAGTATTGACATGAGAGAGTGTAAATTAAAAAACCAAGGCATTATTATGATAGCCCTATCGATATTGTTTTCCTAACTAATATAATTGATTTGAACATTTTGGCGGGAAGGCCAAATTTAGTAAATAAAACAATGTAGGCTGCGCTGAACTTAGTTTGTCTGTCACTCGGCTTCAGTGTAATATCAGTATGATAAATGACATTGCTGATATAATAAGGGAAAAGAAGACAATAAGCAATATTATCTTTGTTATTTTTTTCTCAGAAACTGGAAATATGTGTCGTGGTACGTGACGGGGTAGTCTAGCAAAAAGTTATCGGGAGGTCTTGGGAGAGTTCATGCCCTCAGTCGGATACAAGTATTTTTCGAGGACATTTTATAGGCATAGTCCTAGCTACACTCTTATTTCCACGGCGTCAAATTTCACTCTAAATGGCGTCAGCTGGGAGTCAACTCTATTCCTAGTTAAAGTGACACGGATTCCGAATCAATTTTTTTTTTCTCCATATTTTTTCCCTCCACAGGGATTTTATTGATTTTCATTTGAAACAAATTAACAAATATATATTCAGGGTAATTTACATTTATAACATAAATAAAATTGGCTTTTCAAGATACAAGTATTGTTGAACTGTTGAGTTAACAGAAAACTAACAAATCAATAATTCATTTCTGACACTCATGGAAAGAAAAACAAATACAGAAAAAATATCATTTTAAGTAAACAAATTTCTGAATTGAAACCATTTTCTTGTGAATTTATTATTTCTACAAGTCGAATTTGCAATATACTTTTCGTTTTTGAAGTAATTTTTATAATCGAAACTCTAATATTATCAATTTTACTCGGATTGTGTGGCATCAGCTGAGAATTGACTCAATTCAGAGTCAAGGTGATTCGGAATCCGTGTCACTTTGACCAGGAATAGAGTTGACTCCCAGCTGACGCCATTTAGAGTGAAATTTGACGCCGTGGAAATAAGAGTGTAGCCTAGACAGCTATATTTACTTTAATAATAAAAACGGTGCTTATAAAGCGCTTACCACCCCACCGAAGGTGAGGTTAGGGTTAGGGGTTTTCATGGACCAGTATATCTGATATTATATTATCAAAAAAAAAGAGAAGAGTACGAATTTACAAATAGTAAAAAAAAAAAGAAGAAGTGAAAGGCGTAAATATTCTAAAAAAGAATGAAACTCCGATAATACCAAATAAAAACCGAAGAGGCTCTTAGCGCTATAACAATTAAACAAAATACAATGATAAACAATTACATATTTAAAAAAAATAAAAAAAAAATACACACATATTGCACCTTATAACAAATTGTTGAGTGTCATGTGCAGCTTTTTATTCGCTAACTCATGTTATGTATAAACATAGATTCCCCATAAATAATATAGTACTCAACTTTTTCTCACTCCTATTGTACGGTGTCCCCACATAAATTGCATATAAAGCAACAACTCCCACCTTCTCTCCCCAAACTACATGAAAAAGCCTATGGTTTGTTGTTAAAGAGTAAAAATGTGATTCAATAAGGCAATGTAAATGAAAAGAAAACGGGAAAGAGACTATCGATTTTGTTTTGGAATTATGGTAAGCTTTAATATTTATTTCAATGATTGCACAATCGGCTTACCATAACTATCATGTTATCCTGACAAGATGGCAGAGAGTTCTTCCGGAATTTTTTCATTTGACGACGAAATGTAAGTAGGAATTTTGTTTGTCTTAAGCATATTGCGTGAATATGATGATTGTATTTTGTCAAAATGACATTTTAGCAATGTGTTCGTGATAACAAAATTCAGATTATGGTTTAGATCGAGCTCAATCAGTGTACCAAATCATCAAATGTCAAACGAAAATCTTCAGAATGCAGAGACGGAGCTGAGCGCTAGCGGCCTCAAAGATGTCGGCCACACCGCCCGCGGTCGCGGGTAGCAAGTGGAGTGGCGCTGGCTGAGCTGAGCCATATATTGGGCGCTAGTGTACTTTCTTATCCATATTTTGACCCCTAACTCCGGCGTGGAGATACTAAAACATACCAAAACTCAACTAAATCTTCATAAATTGTTAAATAATGGTCATGATATAATCAAGTCGTTATATTTCTAATCCCTTTCGTGTCAATTTTCTTATCTTTTTTGGAGTATTTTTCCTAAAAACGAAGACATTATAATATTCACTTTCTCACAGGTTTCTCAGCAAATCGCTGCACAATTACAATACAATTGCATACCGTACTGTACCGACGAAGGTCAAGGATGCTGCTGCGCAAGCGTGCATGAAGTTATCGACTGTATTAATTGACTTTACGCACGCTCGCGCGCACCCTGGCCCTTGCGTACAGTAAGGTAGAGTAAAAGGAGGGGGTAAACGACCAGCTTCAGTTTTCGGCCGATCCGTTGGATGCATGGTAAAATCCCTTTAAAAGACATCGCATAATAGCATATCACATATCCCACATCCCACACATACCATACCATGCCAGAGTCACTGAAGAACCACATTTGCAATGGAAAATATATCCTAAAATATCACATTTTAGCGATGTAATCGGCGGTCCCGCTACCCAAATCTGAAAAATCGAGTATCTTATGCGTGTATATGTAAGAAATATGGGTACCATAAAATGAGCTTTATTTCAAGTAGGTAGGCCTGAGTCATGTCAGGATTTTCATAAACCGGGTCCCGACGGCCTTGTACCGATCGGGACCTGGTGTATCGAAATCAGCTCGCAGGATTTGTCACTTGCCTCTATAAAAATCGCATATCATCAGTATGTCCCTTAAAAGTGACCTTTTTATCAATCAAATAAATCAACACATGCATACCTCGGCTCAGATCGGTATATTCTTCCATTTGACATTATTTTCATCCATGATTGGCGATGTTTAGTGCCATTTTCGTGCCTCTAAAAGTAAAAAAACTGGGGCAGAAATAGAAAGACAACATTCGAGCCGCCATTTTGATTTATGCAGGTTGAATAAATCTGGTCAAAAAATATGAATGTTAGAATAATAAAACGGCTTTCTAAAATCATATAATATTTTAAAGACAAAATAAATATTTATCTCTTATTTTAAACATCGCATGCTTTTTTTTTAAAGCTGAAAATTACTTGATAATCAAGAGTTTCGATACGGATAGCTGCTGCAAGGCAAGTTCAGACTAGTCTCGGAAAAATGCGCAGTGCTCCTCGTAATTAGCTGTAATGCGTGCCAGAACGAACCCAAACAAAGACGTGATCGTAACGAGAAAAAAATCATTAAAAACTACGAGAGCACAATTGGAAAGACAACTACTGCTCAAAATTACCAGAATCAGATAGATAACTTGGACAAAGAATTCAATAATCGCCCAAGAAATGCCACAGAAATTGTGATAATCGAGGAGTAACTGGGTACATTTTTATCGCAAGGGGTCTGCTGCAAATACTTGAATCCTTTGTTATACTGCTTTTTACCGTAGAGGGCGGTATTTGCCTCGTATAGCCTCGTGTTCAATTTGAACACGTGTAATTCGGATATTGCAGCAGGCCCTTCCGATAATGATTGTACCTATAGTAACTCCTTAAATATCACTATTTATGTGGCTTTTCTTGGACAACTATTGTTTTCTTCCTCCAAGTTATGTATCTGCTTACGATAATTTTGAGTAGTTGTCTTTCCAATTGTGCTCTCGTAGTTTTTAATGATTTTTTTCTCGTTACGATCACGTCTTTGTTTGGGTTCGTTCTGGCACGCATTACAGCTAACGATCGCGAGGAGCACTGCGCATTTTTCCGAGACTAGTCTGAACTTGCCTTGCAACAGCTATCCGTATCGAAACTTCTTGTGATTACCAAGTAATTTTCAGCTTTTAAAAGAAGCATGCAGTGTTCAAAATCAACTTGAGAAAAAATATATATTTTGTCTTTTAAAAATTATTCGATCGGTATGTTGTAAAGAAGTACTTTTTAGAAAGCCGTTTTATTATTCAAATATTAATGTTTCTTTCAACCTGATTTATTAATCCTGCTGAGAGACCCGGCCAGTACAGTAGCTAGCTAGCAGCTGGCAACAACAACCCATTACCCCATGGGGCGAACTGCCTTGCAACCCATATTTATATCAGCAGTTCGGATTGATTCAGGATGAGCTAGAATATGATTGGTAACAATTAAATACTTAAGTTTTAAGGTGGATTGATTTTAGTGGTGTGCAAAACTGCAATTTCTTACATATTTCGTTATTTTTTTCGGAGCGTCGGTTCTCAAAAAACGAAACCGGGACCCGACGGCAACGGTCGGGTCCCGGTGTGATCGACCGTTCCGAATCAAGCCTAATTTCAAGTATTTTTCAGATTTAGAGCCCGATTTTGTGTTAGTCGCAAGCTCAAAAGTATCTCATCGCATGTATTAAATCAATGCAGCCGGACCCCGCAACGCACGCACGATATGTCTGTCTAATTCAGATTCCAACTTCCGATCACTGCAGTGCTAGTCTTCGACCAGGCGAGCACCGGGGAGCTCCGGCGTGGGATACCTGCTCCGCCCGCTTGTGCTATAGATCAGCGCGGAAACGCACAGCGCGCGCTTCCTATTGACTTTGTTCATGCGGTCGTAAACTGAATCGCTAGGTCGATAAGTGGCTCCAAAACAGTGAAAATTGAAATGAATATTGTCATGGCAATTCATGATTTTTTTCTGGGATTCTTTTTTTGTTTAAATAATAATAATATTTGCTTCATGATTTGAACAAGAAATGATAATAAATAGGAAGTAAAGAGTCCAAAAAATAGGATTTTGTCTTAAGTGGCCGAAAACCCCCTCCTTTACTCTATGCAATTGTATTGTAATTGTGCAGCGGTTTGCCGTGAAACTTGTGGGAAAGTAAATATTATATTGTCTTTGTTTTTAGGAAAAATACTCCAAAAAAGACAAAAAATTGACATAAAAGGGGTAAGAAATATAGAACGACTTTATATCAAGACCATTATTTGAACAATTGATGAAGATTTAGTTGAGTTTTGGTATGTTTTAGTAGGCTATCTCCATGCCGGAGTTACGGGTCAAAAATGGTAATGAAAGTTACACTAGTGCCTTATTTCTTTGCTACATTTTCTTTTTGTCATTTGGCGTGTAATAATCTTTTTTTAATATGAAAAAGTGTTGATTAATTGTATTATTAAATTATGACCAACTTACTGGCAAATATCTATGCTATTGTGCAGGCAAGATTATATGTACATGTCTAGAGATTTGACATCAAGCCATTTTAGAATCGAATATTTCAAGAGTACAATGTTCGACAATTTTTTTTATACAAAATGTTTTGTTTTATCTATCTTTAACAGATGAAATGGGCCCAGTTGAATTCGAACAATTTGATCTCACATAAAATTTATCTTAGTCTCTTCAAATTTAATCTCTTTGTACAGGTCAGACCAAGGTCAAGGAGGTGGCCAAGTGGATTCTCTAAACAACTCCAGCTCAGCAACAGCAGCTGGTAAGGCTTCGTCAGAAGAATTCCTTGAACCGAGTGGTTACAAGAAACTCTCTCAAGATGGAGATGGAAGCTTTGATCCAGAAGATAATCCAGGAGATAATCCAGGATCTTATGAGTATCTCTATGGTAGCACCCCACCTCGTCAGATGCGAAGCGAGAGGAAGCAGACTAACAAGGGGAGCAGTGGAAAGGGCGGGAAACCACCCCGGCTGGTGCTGCAGGGTACTCCTAAGAAAGAGCCCAAGAAGGAAAAAACCCAGAATCAGGCCAAAAGATCTCTTGCCAAAAAGATGGACTCTGCAGACTTTGGACAGTCTGCACAGAATACCAAGCAAAAGCTTCATCAGCGGAAGATGAGAAGTATACACCTTGACAGGACTAGTGAACGTGAGTTTAAACAGAAAGCCATCACGTATGATGGATCGGAGTTACACGTGCCCCTTACTCCTACTCATGTCTTTCGTCCGTTTGACTCGCTGCCATCCCCCAACCTCAAGATTGACTCCTCGACGTGTTTCCGTAGTGTCAAGTCCCAGCAGGTGAGTCCCCCGCATTCTCCAAGAAGCAGGCATAAGAAAACGTCCACATCGTCAAAGCTACAGTATGCACCAGAGAGGGTTGATTTCCACCGTACCTTCTCTGCTCTTATACGCATGGGGAGTGCCAAGAAGGAGAATAGCCAGGAGATCACGCAGAGGATTCGCAGACAGGACGGAATGACTCAGGATGTCTTCCAGATGCAGTGGAATGAGATCCTGTGGCTGGAGCTCACCGCCTACCATAATGAACTCAGCATCACAGACCAGGATCTACACCTCATCAATGCCCGCAAGAAAGTCGCTGAAGTCTTTGACGAAATTATGAAATTCAAGTACCAAAGTATGATGGAAGGCAAGAGCATCAAGTCTACATGTTCACTCGATAGAAAACGATCGTCTTTCAAAAATGTGCAAAGAAATCTTGCCAAGTTTGCAGGTGGAAGGTCCAGCAGCTCCTCGGGCTCAAGCTCTCATGGGGATTCAGTTGAAACTTCCCAAATGAATGGGAATGCATGTGATACCTGTTGTAACTCCAACCCCGTTCAACGGAGGCATCCAAGTGTGTCGGACAACGGATTCTGTATGCCCCTCAGTGCTGCCCTTAATGCGTACATAACAGACACCAGTGAGGCATGGTACAAGGTTCATGCCCTGCTTGAAGATTTGGAACAGGTGCAACTACTTTACCCAAACAGCAAGGCACTGCAGAATGACTGCCAAGAGCTCAGTACACCAGAGTTCACCAAGAGGCTGGAGACATTGTGCTTGTGGATGAATATTACAAATGACATCAGTCACAAATTTGAACTGACTTCTCAGATTTTGGGTGTCGTAGACCTTGAGGGTTTGTGGTGGCCATATCTGGATCTCCCTGGGTATTGTGTGGAAAACCCTTTCCAGTCTGAATCATGTATTGAAAGTGAAATGGATGATGAGGTCAAGCCGATGGTCAGGCCTACTGCCAGGAGACCTATGCTGGGAGCCTTAGGTCACTGGGATTGTGTGCAGTCCAACTCACAGGATATGGTTCAGGGGGCATCTTGCGACACTCAGTCAACCTCCTTGTCACGTGATATGTCCCATGATGCTTTGGACTCTAGGGATATGTCACATGACCGCATGGACTCGCGAGATATGTCTCACGATCGCAAAGACTCCTCCTGCCCTCAACTGCCAAACTCCATCCCAGAAGACCACGTAGAAGACGATCAAACACCATTTCCTCCCAAAGGTAGTCAAGATGATGACTATCCTCCCAATCGCGATGACGATTACTGCTCTGAGGTGTCCTTTGGATCAAGATCAGTTAGTCTTTCATCTACTCAATCCTCAAATCCTATGCTTCATAGAACTCGCTCTGTAACCTTTGATATTTCCCAAAACGAATTTGATGATTCGACCACAAACCTTGAAGGAACAGAACAACCAGCATTGACAAGCACACCCCAGTACAGGAGCCCTCGTACTGATGAGTCTCCGCGCACAAACAGGATCTTCAGTGAGTGCCACTTCAGCTTTGACTACGACTCGTCAACGTCCATCTACAGACCATTCGTTGACCGCAGCCTGAAGCACCAGGGTCTGAGGAAGATGACCAAGAGGCTGGATAAGATGCTGGGTCACACGATGAGGAAGATACGGCTTGCTCTGGAAAAGTCTACAGATAACACTCAGGACTGTAGGAGAATATCAACAGGGGTAAGTCTTAAAGGTTTTGTGACTTACCGGTACTGTATACGATAGCACAGTGATTTAGTTATAGCTTTTTTATATTACTCTAGAAGTGTGATAGGAGTCTATGTCATGCAAACAATTAGTACAACCAATATAGTCTTTCAATTTTCCTTCATTGACTTTATAAATCATGGACATAATGATGTTATTAAACGACAAACATGTAATAACAACAAAAAATATTGTCATAGTGGCGGACAGTTTAAATAGGTCAACTTTTGGTATTGCATGTAATCAAGAAAAGGTTGCCTTTTGTTCTTGAAATCAAACAAAGGTTCATAGATATAAATCCTGAAATTTTGTTTTTATTGAAGATGGAGAATGAAAAAAGACACTCTGATCAAAATCTTGGATCATGAAACGTTATCTTTGATACATGTTTGTAAAAACTAATTAGCATGGTGAGGATTAAGGAAGTTGAATAGAAATCGTAATTCTTTAAATGTATTTCAAGAAATGCCCTATATCGTACTCCTTGCAGAGTGACATTGACCTGACCTTGAAGCTTCCCGGTACTCCTCAGTTCTTTGAATCACCCAGCCCATCCACCGAGCAGACCCATGGCACGCAGCTACAGAGCCATGGGGCTTGGAGCAAAGAGTTTCAGGATATGAGTCTCCCATCTTTCATGTAAGTTGAATATGATTTGATACAGGCCCAAGTCGTAACGTTTTTTCGCTTGAACCGGGGCCCGATGAATGAAACCGGTTGAGCACCATGATAGGTGTATGTATTATATTGTTTAAATTGGCAACCGAGATATCAAATTTAGGATTACCAACATTTATAACATACAAGATACCTACTAGACATTTGTCTTAGGAATGATGACAAATTCTATTTTATCTTTAACATGTATGAAATATTTATCTTTTAGTTACCATCCCATTTTGTTTAACCTTGATACCCAAAACACCATAAATTATACCTGATTCAATGATATAACACATCATTCAACAATCTGTGGGTTAAAGGCCCACTGCACTACTTGTAGCTACTTGCGCCCTCTCTATATTAAACAATGCCTAATCGGTGACCATTGGTCCCCCATGATCCTCTTTTTCTTATGTTAACTGAGAGCTGAGTTGATGAGATAACCACCTGTCCAGTGACCTTGCAGGGTGGTCTAATCCCTCCTGTAAACTAGTACTGATAAGCTTTAAGAACTACGATCTACCAAGATTGTTGAAATCAGTCAATGTTGTTTCATGCTTAATATAAAAAACATCACTACTCTTATTGTTATTTTTTGTATGAACAGGCCAGCATATTTGTTCCTAGTGCGCATTCCTTTGGATGTCATGCATGAGTGTCTGAGGTTTAGACTAGAGCACAAACCAGAAGCAGATCCTTCAAGACACAGTATTCAACAGGTATGTAGAAACCTTCTTTGTTTCAAGGTACTATGTCCCATTTGCAGGTCAAAAAATGAAAAGGTTAAATTCCAACAGCATTTGAAAGGCAATACTTATTTAGAACTTCCCTCAAAACGAAAGGGTTTGAAAATGGCTTTTGTGGGAAAATAACGGCCATTGTTTGTCGAATCAAGGTGTTTTAGGAGCTGGAGACCCAACTGGCAACAAATTATTCCAAGCAGCTGCCGTTTTCTATGGTTGCACAATATAATCTACTGGTGTGCTGTTACCTTTGATGTCCGAGGTTCAAAGCCGCTAATATCATTGGAAAGCTTGAGTAGTGATTTTTTTCACAACAAAATATCCTTAATATTTCATTTAATTTTGGAACTAACAAGGGAAAAATCAAAGAGATGATAAAATATGAATACAAAAGCCTTAATGTGTCAAGAAATTTGCTTACATTGTATGATAGCAGCTTTAATTTGTGAAAAATATTAACATTTTACAGTCCTAAAACCTGCAATTTAAAAGCTTCAAGTCTTCTCCGAGGGACTTGCCAAAGGGCATGAGCGCATTGCCTTTGTTTCGAACCTGGGACATCCTGGTTAGGAAATCACTGCTCTTCCACTGAGCCATCGCGCCTCGTCACTATAAGTTCATAAGTACTATACGTTAATATAAGTAATGGTTTGATTTCACCTTTGACCTCCACAGCTTATCCGTGAATACAAGGAAGTGATTGGTGCCTGCACACACGTGAAGCAGTATTACCATGACATGGTGAGCGCTGTTACCCTAGGTGACGTCAGAGCACAGGAGCATGTAGACAATGACATTGATGACTACGAGAACGATCTCCAAGAAATGCTGCAGGTTAGTCTTGGAGATAAAGAGACTAATGGGGCGTTGCAAGAAAATTGCCATTGATTGCAAGTTGCAAAATTTGATCGATTGCAACTCAATTTTCTTGCAAAGCCTCACTAGTCTCCTAAATTTCCTAGGATTTTGTTAGGATTAAATTTTATACAATTAAATTAAGTTAATTAGATCTAACTTTTATTCTCCATCTCTCTCTCTCTCTCTCTCTAGTAGACTAATGGGGGGTTGCAAGAAAGTTGAGTTGCGATCAATTGCAAATTTGCAATTAATCGCAAGACATACGCTTGATTTTGGGGATTTGCAATTGATTGCAACTTTCTTGCAACGCCCCATACAGGTATGTCTAATTCAATTCAGTTCATGTTGCGCAATCATTAAAATCATTTTAATCATTTCATTCATTTTAAAAGTGTGTCAGTGATTTGTCTCTTCGTTTACTATCAAGGTTAACAATGTACATTTCCTGGAATCCTGTTTCTAATGGAAGTTTCATGTCACATATGGAAACTCTCCTCTTTGACCATGGTCAACAACTTCTTTGATAAGTTTTATGTAAGGCGCTGTGAAACAACTAACTAGTTTGTAAGGGCGCTATAGAAATGACTTTATTTTATTGTATTGTATTGTACGTTGCCTTTGGTATCGTAGGTCTACTTTGAGTATGTCCATAGTCGCATGCTGATGCTACAGAAACTCCCCCAGGCTTCGGTGAGCCTCAAGAACGTCCTGGAAGAAGAATGGGCGTTTGCCAAGGAGATGTGCCCCTGTATCCGGGGAGGAGAAGCTCAGGCGGGCAAGAGATTCTGGTAAGACTCTATATACATTTATACATCAACATTTTGTGGACATATGAATTAAAAGTCAGTTGTTTTACTCATTAATACAGACATTTTGTCAGGGTCAATGAAAGATGTACTGGAGTTACTTTACACCATGTTGGTTTTCCATCTTGAATTTGTTTGGAAGTCATATGGTCGATGATTTGATGATACTTCAATTTCCTTCAGATATTAGGGTATATCATCCTTATTTGACAAAGCAATTTAATCTTGCACAGTTTTTGTCTCGCCTGCGTAGCAAAAAGCGAGACATACAGTAGGCGCCGTTTTTCCGGTGGGGGCGACGGCGGTGGCGTCAACATCAAAAACTTTACCTAAGGTTAAGTTTTTGTATTTTTAATATAATTTTGAAAGCACAAGTTCTTATTGAATAAAACTTTGACTAAAGAGTTATCAAGTATCCCCAATCATGTGAATAGAATTTCAGGCCACAAAGTCAAGGTCAAAGGTCATTTTAGGTCAAAAGACTATGTTGTGGCATCAACATCTAAAACTTAACCGGAGGTTAAGATTTTGAATTTCTTACATAATCTTAAAAGTATACATTCTTGTTCCATGAAACTTGAACATAAGGGTTATCAAGTATCACCAACCAGAGGACCAACTGAACAAACAAAAACTGCATTACCTCAAAAAACTGCATTACCAGTATGGAGTCAGTTTGGTAGTGCGACTGAAGTATTAGTTAGGCCTGCCAACTTTTAAACAGTCGCCACTTTAATAATCTCTTCTTCTTTTCAAACCTCCCTGCACAGTATCATGGCAAGTAACCTGCTCCATTCTACTGCGGAGTACCTTGAACAGAGAGTGGACGATGAGTGTGCCCATCTACAGGATAGCCATTCAGGTGGTGGAGCAATCAAGTGAGTCACAACAACAAACAAACTTAAATATGCATGGGTGGGACCAAGGGAACAATTATTATATAATTTAAATATGCATGGGTGGGACCAAAGTAGTAATTATTAACTAACTTATATGTGCATGGGTGGGACCCAGGGAAGAATTATTAACTAGCTTAAATATGCATGGGTGGGACTGAGGGAACAATAATTAAATAACTTAATAAAATGCATGGCATGGGACCAAGGGAACAATTATTAACCAACTTCAATATGCATGGGTGGGACTGAGGAAACAATAATTAAATAACTTAAATATACATGGCATGGGACCAAGGGAACAATTATTAACCAACATTCATAGGTATGGGGTGGGACAGGGAACAATAATTAAACAACTTAAATATGCATGGCATGGGACCAAGGGAACAATTATTAACTAACTTTCATATGTATGGGGTGGGACTGATGGGGAAATATTCAATTTGTTCTCTAATGCTTTGGGTTAGACCAAAGTACCAATTCCAAACAAATTATATGGTATATGGTTTAACTAGATACATGTACCTGTGTATTAGGCTTTCATAGTTTCAGTTCAATGTTTTTTTTTTTTGCCCCCATTGATAACTAAAAACAGGATTAATTAGATATTTAGGATTTCATAACATTGGAAGGTTTTATATATGGCAAACTTAATTACTTTGTTTTTAATATGGGATACAAAAAAAAAAAAGGAGAAACAAAACAAAAGGCCTTAGGCTGATTTTAGATTATTTGAGACCTTATGATCAGGATTTCAATGAAATGGATAAAATGGCTGTGTTATTGTAACAATGCATCCTTACAGCTCTACCCTTTCTCTAAAATTCATGACTTTACCAACTATGTTTTTCTGCAACAATTTTCAGACGTATCATCACTGGGTCCTGTCGTAAGTTCAGGGAACTCTTCCATGAGGTGCGTGACAGAGCTGCCAAGGCCCTAGGCTTCGCTAAGATGTTGACCAAGGTTAGAACACGTTTAGATTCTGTGTAATGGGTTGTTACGTTTTACTCGGAGCTGATCAGGGCCCTGTTTCATGAAACTTGTTACCGATAGTTCTCCCACAGATCCATTACAAATTTGCTCATAGCCAATCAAATCTTCAGATTTTGGTAGCATCTAACATGTTATTGATAACATGTTTTATGAAACAGCACCTAGAAATATTGTTGTATATCACTTGCTTATGTTGATGTATGTTCAGTACAATATGTTTTTTTTTTATGTCATTCATTTTTTTACAGGCATGATATATTACATTAAGATCTAATAGATGAATAGTTTGCATGTATGTACATGAGGCAAGTTTGTTGCACGTGGACTCATACATTGAGAGATGCTTGGTAAAAGGCTCATAAATGTTATATTTAATTACATGCATGCTCCCTTTATTGTTTAATGATAAGACCTAGATACTTTGGGATGAAACTTTCTTGAAAACTCTCTCATTTGTCTTGAGTTACAACAAAATCAGGAAATTTATGTTCCTATTTAACTCTAACTCTTCACCTTTCTCTGTGTTCTATAATCCCTGCAGGATTTAGAGATAGCATCTGAGTTCACTCTCAACACGTCGCTGGGAGACTTGATGAACAACCTCAAGCTTTCTAGTCATGTCAAGGTAAAAAAATGTTAGGCATGTTCAGACTAACTCTTGTCGTAGAAGATAACGTAGTAGTAGTAGCAGTTTCATTTATTTCTCCTCAAGAGATCAACAGATAAAAAAGGCAGTGGCCAAAAAAGGAAATAAACCATGTATTAAACAGGCCATCCCTTTAAGAAAATAAGATATCATATGTAACAGAAAAAAATAAACGTATTTGTTTATCCTTCATACATTGCTCTTCCATGCCCTGGCAGGAGCAGTTAATGTCCTTTGACATAACTTACATGCCACTCTCTACCCAGGTTTATTTAAAAGATACCTTCTGCAAAGAAATTCATTGAATGTTTTCATTGACTCGGGGAGGCATGGCTGAAGCCAGGGTTTTATTAGTTAGGTGCTTTGAGCTTTCATTTAGATAGATTTGCACAAATGTAAATGTAGTATTCATACAAGTACATTGAAGAATGTACTCCTGAAAATTTAGTGCTGCATCATCATCTTAACATTTTTTTTTATGTGTACATTTTTAGGATCATCTACCTATAAGTTTCTGTAACTTTTTTGATGATCCAACCACTTCGTAATTACCTTTAGTGTATTTTCCATTTTAGTGGCTTATCTATGTTTGCAAGAATTATTTTATTGTATTCCGTGCCTTTGTATGTTTTTATGAAAGTGGTGAATAAATTCAATTCAATTCAACGTAAACCAAATTTTTCTTAACAGGTCCTTCTGACCAGTTTCCCCGGCTACCAAGTCTTTGTACCTCAGCACCTTCACCAGAACACCCCTCAGATTCTCCATCTACTCAACGACCTCTGCGGACGAGAGGACTTCCTGTCGACCTCCGACCCTAGCTCTCCGGACGCCAGTGATGGCTATCTCCTGCTGGTGAAGGACGAGGAGAGAGAGGCGGAGTCAAAGTGGGGCGGAGACACGACGTCCGTCAACCCCAACATCGAGACAACCATTGCTACCTCAGACATACAGGTTTGTTTTGCTCATCATGTCTAACCCAATTGAGAAGTTTGTAGAGTACTAAAGCATGTCTCTAGGCACCTTATTAGATGCACCTAGAGAATAAAGAATATCCTATCTATGATTTATGACTCAATGAACCATTCATATTTCCACCTGAGCCCTACATAAAAACTTCAAAATGTTGTGGTCCGGACTTAGATTTTTGGGTGCCCATGTGTCCCTGGTTTCTGGTAGTGTCAAGCCCTGTCTGCAATCTGTAGGTGCCGATTGTCAAAGTCTGTTGTTTGTTTGTTTTTGTTGATTTAGGTGGAAAGTATCCTTCTAGTTGTGAACCATTCATCACAGTTGACCACGCAACGTAAGGCATTCCAAAGAGCCATGGGCAGTACGGTCACTCTGATCAATGAACAGACGTCCAGCCATAACACCATTGCTGAGGCTCTCGGGGAACTTAAGGTATGTGCATATACAGCATTTTATTATTTAGGATAATGCCCTGGCCCTATGTCTTAACGACATAGCTGTGTTAACACCATATCTTAATTCTATTTGCCTACCCAGGATAACGCACTTACCCTATGTCTTAACAACTTAGCTGTGTCCACACCATATCTTAATTCTATTCGCCTACCCAGGATAATGCATTGACCCTTTGTGAAAACAACACCAATGTGTTCTGCTCTCCCACTGTGCCCTAATACGATAGCATACCTGCCAACCACCCCGATTTAGGCGGAGTTCCTCCGCATTTTTCATACCAACTCCGAATTCCGAGTGCATGCCTCAAAACTCTGATTTTTTTAAATTTTAAAATATTTTTAAAACAAACGACTGTTGCATAAGACTAAAGCATAACACAGCACTGATAACCAGATCAACCTGACATCCGCGCTCGCGCTCATAGAAGATATACACAGCGCAGCCCGAACGTGATCGTTAGTTCCGTGTACTGCAGTCATTATCCATGTACTGCATGTACTAGTACATGAAAGCATGTGCGCAAGCTATATCGATAAAGTGTGTGCGGACGTTGTACTAATACATACACTACATGCAGCGTTGTTGCATAGTAACTGCATGCGTATAGCCCACGTGTATTTATATTACATGTGCAGTTGATACACCGTGCATAAACACTGTATACATTGGCGTGTTTTCTTCAATGCTTGTGCGATGACTGCGATCGTGGAAGCTTGTTATTTACCGGACTTCCTCGGATTTATTTTGGATTACTACTACTATATACCTTTGCAAAATAGGGCTCCTAACTGAGGTGGGTAGTAAAACATGTAGTTTTGTGAGTGTTCACATTTTGATATTTCAAAAATTGTTTATGTGTGGGGCGAAAAGGTTGAAGGAAAAGGCCCATTTGCACCATTAAAATGGAGAGAAAAAAAAATAGACCCTAAAGTCCTGTGTACCCCCTCCCCCAATCTACGGGCTACTACCCCAATCATTCGGTGGTTCGCGACCTCGTAGTCCATCCAGAAAAATTTACTCCTAATTTCTCTTGTCTCAGGTTGGCAGGTATGCGATAGATGTGTTCACACCACAGTTAATTCTATTTGCCTACCCAAGAAAATTCCTCATCCTATGTCTTAACTAAATAGCTGTGTCCATACCATATCTTAATTCTATTTGCTTACCCAGGATAATGCCCTCACCTTATGTTTTAAGAACATAGCTGTGTTAACACGACAGTTAATTATATTTGCCTATCAAGGATAATGCCCTCACCCTTTGAATTTACAACATAGCTGTGTCCACACCATATCTTAATTCTATTCGCCTACCCAGGATAATGCCCTCACCTTATGTTTTAAGAACATAGCTGTGTTAACACGACAGTTAATTCTATTTGCCTATCAAGGATAATGCCCTCACCCTTTGAATTTACAACATAGCTGTTCACACCATACCTTAAATCTATTTTCCTACCCAGGATAATGCACTGACCCTTTGTGAAAACAACACAGATGTGTTCTGCTCTCCCACTGTGTCTTAATATGATAGATGTGTTCACACCACAGTTTATTCTATTTGCCTACCCAAGATAAGTCCTCATCCTATGTCTTAACTAAATAGCTGTGTTCATACCATACATGTATCCTAATTCTATTTGCTTACCCAGGATAATGCCCCTCACCTTATGTTTTAAGAACATAGCTGTGTTAACACGACAGTTAATTCTATTTGCCTATCAAGGATAATGCCCTCACCCTTTGAATTTACACCATAGCTGTGTCCACACCATATCTTAAATCTATTTTCCTACCCAGGATAATGCACTGACCCTTTGTGAAAACAACACAGATGTGTTCTGCTCTCCCACTGTGTCTTAATATGATAGATGTGTTCACACCACAGTTTATTCTATTTGCCTACCCAAGATAAGTCCTCATCCTATGTCTTAACTAAATAGCTGTGTTCATACATGTACCATACATGTATCCTAATTCTATTTGCTTACCCGGGATAATGCCCTCACCTTATGTTTTAAGAACATAGCTGTGTTAACACGACAGTTAATTCTATTTGCCTATCAAGGATAAGGCCCTCACCTTATGTTTTAACAACATAGTTGTGTTAACATGACAGTTAATTATATTTGCCTATCAAGGATAATGCCCTCACCCTTTGAATTTACAATATAGCTGTGTCCACACCATATCTTAATTCTATTCGCCTACCCAGGATAAGGCCCTCACCTTATGTTTTAACAACATAGTTGTGTTAACACGACAGTTAATTCTATTTGCCTATCAAGGATAATGCCCTCACCCTTTGAATTTACAACATAGCTGTGTCCACACCATATCTTAATTCTATTCGCCTACCCAGGATAATGCCCTCACCTTATGTTTTAACAACATAGTTGTGTTAGCACAACAGTTAATTCTATTTGCCTATCAAGGATAATGCCCTCACCCTTTGAATTTACAACATAGCTGTGTCCACACCATATCTTAATTCTATTTGCTTACCCAGGATAATGCCCTCACCTTATGTTTTAAGAACATAGATGTGTTAACACGACAGTTAATTCTATTTGCCTATCAAGGATAAGGCCCTCACCTTATGTTTTAACAACATAGTTGTGTTAGCACAACAGCTAATTCTATTTGCCTATCAAGGATGATGCCCTCACCCTTTGAATTTACACCATAGCTGTGTTCACACCATACCTTAATTCTATTTGCCTACCCAGGATAATGCCCTCACCCTCTGTGAAACCCTGGTGGCCGCCATCTGTCAGGTTGAAGAAAATCTCATCTTAGATTCCATGGTTGACGTAGAGGAGATGGAGAGGAACAACATCCTCAAGTATTCCAGGGACGGAATGTGCCAGTGCTTCTCGGTCGGATTTGAGGTAAAGAAAAGAAACGCTCTTATCGTTTATTTTTGTTAGTATTTTACCTGTTTTGCTTCAAATATTGTATTAAAATAATTGTTTAAAAATACTCATAGTTATTTGTTTATGTAAAAATGTCAACAATGCTCTTAATTTTTCAAGAGTTGACTTGATGATTTGTGCAAATTTTGTTTTCTTTCTCCATTGTCTGTTTCTATCTACCCTGAATTTCTACCTTCCATCCTCGATCTCTCTTTCTCTAGTTGGTTCCTCTTTGTTTTTTCTTTTCTTCTTATTTCATCATCATTCTGTTCCTCTTTTTGTAAATTTTCTTGTTGCTTTTCCTTTACCATCACTTCCCCCCCCTTTGTTTGTTTGTCTTTTTTTATATCTGTAAATTAAAAGAACAAAAAACCGTATACAAGGAAACATTTACAATTTAAAAGAAAAACTAAAATACGATACAAGTGAGATAAAAGAAAGGAATCATATGGCTGGTAACCCTTTCAATCTGTCATGTTTGAATTGTTTTTTCTTCTTTCGTTTGATATTTCCCTCCATTGGTTTATTGTCTATTTAAGTGTTCGAGAGATCTGTTCAAATAATTGTGATATCTTTCAACCTCTTTGATCGATTAAAGTGACTCGGTAACATTGCCTCAGATTCTGAAACAAAATCCTGGATTTAGCTCATGTCAGTCAGGAATCCCATGAAATTTGCAAGCCAATCGCCTGTCTGATTATCAAGATAACAGTTTTTTATAACACTACAGTCTATTGGGGAAAATAAGTATGGTAAAACCGGTCACTCAAAGATTTTTACTTTATTGAGACACTTCAGGATAATTTTGGAGCGCAATTTTTTTAGGGCTTCAATATTACACCATATCACAGACACTGATAACACGTAGGGCCATGCATCTCAGATTTAACTTTGTTAAACGATGCCTTTAATGCTTACAGTACCACAAGGAGGTGAGCCGTCTGCTATCCAACAAACGGGGTCTAGGAGAGTCCATTCTCAAGCTGGCCCAGCAGTGGATGAACTTTGCCCTCAACAAGTGGGAACGAGGAAAGGGACGAAGACCTAGGTATGGTATAAATTAAATGGTTAGATTAAGTTGATTTATTGATTTATTTGTAACAAACTGTAATTTTGATTTTGTAACGTAACATAGCGTAACATACTGTAATTGTGTACTTGTGGTGCTGTTGTCCCGGCTTTATTTCGTGTAAGGACATTGCTTCACTTAATGGCTGCTGGGACAACAGCACCACTGCGCCTAGAAACAATGTATTAGGCCCGTTATAAATGTGATCTATTATTATTAATATTATAAATACTGAGCGCCGATCTGGCGTCAAAGGTGTCAAATGCAGTGGAGGGTTTTCGTGGACCAGTGGATCTGAGATTAAGCTATTTAAAAAGGAAAAAGAAGAAGGGAAAGAAGAAAAAGAAAAGGAAATATGATAACAAACTAGAGATTTATGAAGATGAAGATAGAAAAAAAAGTGAAAGGCGTAAATATTCTCAAAAAGAATAAACGCTAACAACACCAAAAAACAACAAAAACAACAACAAAAGCCAGGAGGGGACTCTCTTTCACTAGTTGTAATTGGCAAATTTTATTCTACATTAGTTGACTCTATGTAAATTGTGAACATCTATCATATGAGCAAAAGTCTACATGTAATATTGTGAAATTCCTCCCATATTTAATTTGTAATCATTTACTGGTATTAAATTTGATTTTTATTTTTTAATATGTGAATATGCCAGTATTGATGATGAATACACTTCACAGTTTAAATCAATTTTAAACATGTTCTATCAAATGTGTCTGCCTTTACATTATGTTGGATATGTCATGAGAGTACATGTACATGATCAGATTTCCATATAAAAACATATAAACTACCAAACAGGCAGACAGACGGACAGAAATATCATATCATAACATAATATTTAAAAGATGGCACCATGTTTGGTAGTTCATCATGACTCTATCATCAGTCCAAATTTCAGCAGAAATTTTCTTTGTTGGATGTGATTTTCATTTTATTTCTTATATAATAATTCCCTTGTTCTCAAAATCATGTAGATGGGCGAACCAAGGACTGGAGTTTCTTATTCTTGCCTGTGAACCTCGCAATGTTGCTCATCTTATAGAGGAAGAATTTCAGGTAATGAGCCAATCTTATACATTGCATTAAATACATAGCTGCCATGAAAACTATGATGATGAAAAATGTCTTTAATATATATATAAAAGTGACAGCATTTATAGTTGACTTTTAGTTTTGTGTGATACTCGAAAGTATACACACTGACAATATCCAGTAAATTTTTTTTTTTTTTTTTTTTTTCTCAAAGCATCAAAAAGGAGTAGATTTGAATATTGTGAGAGGAATGCATTCATGTTGTAGCTTTTTGGACATTTCGATCAAGGATATTTGGTACCTATTTTTCATTTAGAAAAATAAGGGAAAAGGCATTAAATGGATGTATATATATTTCTTTTTCACAGGATCTTCAGCGTCTGATGAAGCAGTGTATTGAACATGTAATAGGCAAGACAACTCCACAGAGTCCTGGTAAGCTTGTCCTTATGGCCGCGAGAGAGTGGGTCTAAAAACGTTTTCAAATTAGACCTCGATCGATTTTGCTGAAGGTTGTTATTGCTATATTATTTGTATTCTACTCTGTATACTATGTGGCGGTGCAAGAAAGTTGTGATTAATTGCATTTGATATTCGCAATCGATTGCAACTCAACTTTCTTACAACGCCCCACTAGTCTCCTAAATTTCCTGGGATGATTAAAGTTTTCACAATTAAATTAAGTTGTTAAGCTGTTATTCTTTCCCCCTCTCTCTCTTACTAATGGGGCGTTGCAAGAAAGCTGAGTTGTAATTTGCAATTAATCGCAAGACTTACACTTGATTTGGGGGATCATTTTGATATTATTTCTATATATATGTGTATCAACATAGTATTTGTTCATTGTAGCGATACAATACCATGTTACCCTGTAATATGTTTAATATGAACAGGTAGTCTTGGCTTTATACTGTAATTCAAATTTATTGTTTGATGATCAAAGTAGCAGATCTACCAAACAGGCTCCAATTTTGGATGATCGTTGAGGAATATGTTCTTTTACACTTTTCCTTCTATAATAATAATAATAGTTTGTTCATATATAGCACTTTTAAGGCCCACAGGCCCTCTCAAAGGGCTTCACAGATATATATCATTACCCCGGTCATCGGATTCAGGCTTACTCGCACATAATGTATGCACATTATCCACTCCCTGGGGAGCATTCCAGTCAGGCGTCATTTTTACAAGTGCACACTTGCTCATCTAACCACATACTTTTGCATTCTAAACCATCTCAGATCGTATGGGATCCCCTGACTTCCTGGGTGGTAAGATGATGCGATCCCGTAGCAGCAAGTCCATCCGTAGCAGCTCCTCCTCGGATCAGTCCATCACCTCACCTACGAGCATGGGAGATCTGAGACGCATCCCCAGCGTGGAGCGATTCTTATCCCTCACGTCGTCAAACACAAGCCCAACAGAGGACAGGCTAGGTGAGTGGTTCTTCCTCTGACCCCCATGACCTCATGACCTCATGACCCCATGACCCAATGACCTCATCTTGTATTATTTCTCAGTACCTTGTTCCTCCCAAAATACACCTTTTGGTTCATTTACATTTATGTTGTGGATGTTCTTGAGGCCTTTCACCACTGCTACACAATGCATGTATGTGTATCTGAACAGCCCTAAAGAATGAATGATGCAATAAGTTTTAAATGTAACAATAATTAGTAACCTGTTATTAGACTAGGCACAAGTTTAATCAAGATTGAACCCATTTTAATACATATGAAATTGAAACCATCTATAATAGTTTGATACCAAGTTTTGAAATAGTCTGAGGCAAGTTCTTGGTATAGCATTAGCAATATGTGATTCAGCCACCGTATTTTGTATTCCCCTCTTTGAAGATCTAAAATCTCAAGTTTTAACCCCCACCCTTAGATCCTGGTTTTCCTCGCTACGACAAGCGTGTTGCCAGCCCCAACCCCGGCTGCTCCTCTCCCATGCCCTCCAACCAAGTCTTTCGTGCCGTCTCCCGTGACCCCGATTATGCTCCCCGCGGGGCGAACAACGGCACCCCTACGGGCCCCGCAGGTCAGAGGCGGGACAGACGCTCCCATAAGGTTCAGGCGTTGGAGCGTCTGGAGCAGGCGCGAAACGACAAGCTGCAGAAGGAGTCGATGATAGGGAGGATTAGTGATCAACACACCAGTCATGAGGTGGTCAATATCAACTGTAAGAAGGTCACCTTCAGGTGGCAAAGAGGTTTCAAGATTGGTGAGTTTCTCATCACCCTTGTTTAATCTAACATTAATTTTTTTAATTTTTTTATAAAAGTGTACCAATCACCTCAGATGTCTATGTATATTGAATGGTGGTGGTTATTTCACCTGACTGCTAAGAAAGCATAAATGCTTGTAAGTAAGCAACCAGACGGCCGACGGCTTTAGGTCCTCTCTCCGAGGGACCTGGTAATGAGGATTAATGCCTTAAAATCATTTGTGTAAAGCTAGAATGTATAAAATAAACATGAACAAAATCTTGTTAATTTTAAAATACATGTACGTTTATTTAAAGAGGATCAGAGAGAGGAAAATTATTATTTTATGAATACATTAGCTTTCATACATGTTTTCTATGATTGTATACAAGACATGTGTCATGTAACAATGTTACCGGTAGTTAATATGCCACTCAAAGGGTACATGACAAATTGACAATTACTAACTGGACACATTCTGTTATTGGAAATGACATATTTAGTGTTTTTATTCAAAAAGTGTCTTTGCATGGGATATTGAACAATTTGATGATGTTGTAGAGCTAACAGTTCATATGACTATGCCATTCATATGGGCTAATGACTTGCCTTCTAATTTCTTTCTTGTTTTGAAGGTGAGGGTCAGTTTGGAACGACGGTGTACTCCTGCATCAATATGAACACCGGTGAAACACTGGCAGTCAAAGAGGTAATTACCCATCTGCACTTGTGTTCCGTTCTTTCCTGCAATGGTACCCATAATGCAATGACATGATGTAAAGTCAGCCCAAAACAAGATAAGCAGCATTTATGAACATTAAAAAAAAAAATGTAATATGTCAAAAAATAAAATGATTAAATTAGGCTTGTAGATTACTGTTTCATGCAACATTTTCAATGTACATGTATGAGGCAAACAAATGTCAAAGTAAGGTTACAACCGAATCATTTTTTAAACATCTTCAGAGACAATTCCTTTGTTTGAATTGTCAATTCTGTATTTATCCAACATAATTCGAACAAGATTAATGCCAACTTTCCTCCACACCAGAAGACTTATCAAAATGTAAAATATTCCCCGTAACATGATGTCTTTGATTTCTGTTCGATCTGACTGTTTTGCTCTGAGACAGTTATAAACTGCATCTTTTATCTTCTTCTTCTTCTTTTTCTGATTAAGTCTGCCTCCTTCAATTGACTGGAGATTCTTGCAAACTATGTGCCTGTGTGTGTGTTGACCGCAATTTACGTCCATTCGAGTGCTATAATACTTCATCTGCCTATTACATGCCATTGTCCCTTTGTCTGTACAGATGCGATTCCAGAGGAACGACCATCAGGTGATCCGAGACATTGCGGATGAGATCAAGAACCTTGAAGGCATCCGTCATCCCAACCTGGTCCGTTACTACGGTGTGGAGATACACAGGGTGAGATATCCTCAGTCCTATCTGTTCAATTTAGAGGGGGCAACCAGGAGAGGTGTATTCATTGTGATATAGTTGTTATAGCCTTTTCCTCAAATCTGAGGATCTTTGACGACAAGGCTGGGTGATTATGTCCCGCAGACGCTGATACTTGTTGGACTAGGAAAACCTAGGAAAGAGAGGTTCTAAGCGACTGAAACCTTCCTTTATCAGCACTCTATGTAGACCCCTTTATTAAGGAGAGATCTGTATTGTGATAGTTGTGTAGGGGATTAGCTTCTTCAGTAGTGGCATGGTTCTTCCAGTGTGAGTGTTTGTTTGTGATACTTGTGCCCAGCATATTCTGTTGTGGTAGAAATAAACTGTTGGACTTAGTTTGGGATGTACCTATTGATGAGTCAAGAAAGTGAACACACTGCGCAGGGTTCACCACCGACATAGGCAGAGTGGTCACAGAGCCCCCTTCCCCTTCCCTCCTACGTCAAACTGGTCCCCCTCCTGGTCAAACTGGTCCCCCAAATGTCAAAATGTGAACAGAGGCCAAGTGTGCATGGAAACCTTGAAAATTCATTTCACAGACCAGAGACCTGTTTCACAAAGTCTTTTTTTCAATGACAAATTACAAAAATCAGTGACAAATCTGCTGATAACCAATCAGAAGCAAGGATTTCAGTATCTTATAACCAAAACTGTCATTTGTCACTGATGACAAGTTTTGTGAAATGGGGCCCAGAACAAGAAATAAAGGTTTCTGTGAAACCCTGCACTACATGTATGCTTGTGCTGAAAGATGTTTATGAGGCTGGTTGTAGCACATTATTTGCTGCATAAGAGATTTTTTGTACTGTATGATGAACATTCTAAAACAAAGTTAAAGCAAGTAATGGCTTGGTACCTGAACCAGGTTTTAAATTCATTTATTCTTTTGCTGCTCACAATATCACCAGCACTGCATTAACAATTGGTGGCTTTTTTCATTGCTGAGCAAAGAGGCATACAGTAATGAACCAACACTTGGGAAGACAAGTAGAGAGAGAGAGAGAGAGAGAGAGAGAGATCTAATATTTCATTCTAATCATTCAATTAAGATCATGTCCAAATTGATCATTTCCTTCAATATTTGAATTATTAATTTTCATTTTTTAACCGGAGGGTAGATTGATATTTAGTATCACCCTTAACTTTTTTTCCTCAGGAAATTAGACAAATGTAGATGCATGAGACTTTTATTTTAGGATGTTTAATTTTTGTTAATTATTTTAATTGATAAGAAATCAGTCAATGAAGTTTTGATAATGCCCACATCTTTTGCAGTGTCCACCAAATCGCCTGGATTGGAGTCAATATGTAAGACATTGCCCAAAGAAGCCATGTATAAGACTCTTGATGCATATCATTCATTTAAAAGATAAAATCTCACTAAATAATTCTGCATGCTGCCAGGAAATGAGCATGAATAAAGATGAAAGTTTTATTTTATTTTTTATTTTTTACAAATATGGAATGAAAGTATTGTTTTCAATTTTTTTCCATTAAAATGAAAGTGATGAAGCTATTTTCATACATCTTCCTTTTCAATTTTTTTCTTCTTCACTTTTAAGGATTATCATTAATTTACCATGAATACAAAATAAATCACGTCTTTGTATGAAAATATTGTATGCACGTCTTGAATGGAGAGAAACACAAATACATCTTCTACAGTTTTATGCTTTGACCAGGTATAGAACACAGCAGTTTGTGCATACTTGCCTGACTAACATACTAATGCATACTAGAGCTCCCAAGTTTCTCTAAGTTTTAAGCAGTCAATAGGCATTTTCCAGTTAATATGTCAACTTTAATAGATAGTTGCAGAAATTACATCACACGCAGATAAGATTTAATGTGTTAAAATGTATGTATGTCTATCAAATTGTTGATGAAAGAGGACATGCAAATGTATAGCTAGGGAAGAAGCAAGGTCTTCTGGCAGTATTCCTGAAACCTAGTGCAGGCTCACTCTAACCATACTAGAAATAGGTTCAAGTGAATTAATTTGAATATTGCTTGAATTTAAATGATAATGAAATATGCATGAGTGCATGGAAGGTATTCCATTGGGAGCACTGTAGTAAAAGGTATGTACTGAATGCACGTCTATATTGAACTAGCGCTATAAAAAAGATATGAGACTTAGTATAGAGTAGATCACAGTGTATGTATCCAGTATGTAGCAAATTACATTTTTAATTTTTTATTTATTTCTGATATTTATACAGGGTGGCACATATCACCGATTTGGTGGTCTTCCATGAGGCCCTGTTTGGTAATAATAAAAACAAATAACAGCATCAAAAACAAAAAACAAAATAAATACACAAGCATATAGCTCAAAAGTGTATACAGTTATGCATAGAAGTACTGTACTGTGAACTTACACATGGAGACAGGAATAAACCAGATTATTAAATGTGATAATCAAATGCAAGGTAGACAGTGGTTTTCTTTGTTAACAAAATAATAAATACAAACACATTACAATTACAGTCTTATAACCCTAGACAACAATATGCTTTTATACAAGTATGTTCCTCTGTTTAATAGTATTCTACATATAATTATAGGAATATTCAGTTTATACCATAGGCAGGCATGCAAAAGCATCTTGAATACTACATTGCCAGTTGTACATGTATGTACAGGTACTATAGGTCTAACAGTTATCGTGTCAATATACTTATTCTAATGATTGTACCTTCTGATTATACATATTTATTACTTATTTCTATGTGTGCTTATCCTCTCTCTGCTCATTTATTCTCTCTGTCTTATGTATGTTTATTCCTCTCGTATTATTTCTTCCTCTTTCTCTATGCCACCTTATGTCCTCTCCATATATATTTCTGCTTCCTCTTTTCTGTATCACCCGACATCATCTCCAACCATTTCCTCCTCCTTGTTCTTTCTCTCTCTCTATGCCTCGTCTCATTATTTTTGCTTCCTCATTCTATTATTATTCTGATCTCTTCCTTCCCCGTCTCCTCTCATTTATTGTATTCTCTCTGCTTCCCTCCCTCCACCCCTCCTCTCTCTCCCCCCCTCTCTCTCTCTATGCTTCCCTCCCTCCCTTCCCTCTCTATCTCTGTCTCTGTCTCTGTATGTCTCTGTCTCTCTCTGCTACCCTCCCTCCCTTCCCTCTCTATCTTTTTTTTTTCTCTCTCTCTATGCTTTCCCTTCCCTCTTTATCTCTGTCTCTCTCTCTGCTACCCTCCCTCCCATCCCTCTCTATATTTCTCTCTCTCTCTCTGCTTCCATTCCTCCCTTCCCCCTCTCTCTCCCCTCTCTCTCTCTCTCTTTCTCTCTCTCTCTCTCCCCCCCTCTCTCTCTTCTGTTAACCTTATTGTTTTCATCCTCTGACCCTATCTCCCACCTTTTCTCTTCTCTCACTGATGCCTCGTACAGGAAGAGCTTTTGATCTTCATGGAGTACTGCGATGGCGGGACCATAGCTGAGGTAGCCAAGACCGGTCTACCGGAGGAGATGATTAGACAGTACACCAGGGAGGTTACCAAGGCGATTTGTGTCCTCCACGATCACAACATCATCCATAGAGATATCAAAGGTAGGTAAAGTGAGTGAGTGAGAGAGAGAGGGGAGGGAGAGAGAAAGAGAGAGGATGAGAGGTAGAAAGATCAATGTACTGGAGGAGATGATTAGACAGTACACCAGGGAGGTTACCAAGGCGATCTGTGTCCTCCACGATCACAACATCATCCATAGAGATATCAAAGGTAAGTAAAGTGTGTGAGTGAGAGAGAGAGGGGAGGGGGGGGGGGAGGGAGGGAGAGAGAAAGAGAGAGGATGAGAGTTAGAAAGATCAATCTATTGGAAGAGATGACAATGTACTGGAAATGTTGAATAATTCAAGCAGAATAGATTAGTGGAAAGAAAAGAGACAGATGCTGAGATGGAAATGTGAAGTAGAACTACAACTAGATCTAGATCAAGAATTAGAACAAGAACAAGAACTAGAACTAGAAGACGAACTAGAGGATGAATTTAAGGATAAATATTTCTTCTGCTGAGATGAACCAAGTTCAAAGAGATATTAAATCGAATTCATTCTATCCCTTCATCCCTCCATCATTTAGGAGCTAACATCTTCCTGCTTTCTGATGGTCATGTGAAGCTAGGAGACTTTGGAGCTGCTATCAAACTCAAGACACACAGCACCATGCATGGTGAAGTCAATACCACCATGGGAACGGCTGGTAGGTATCTTTTACTTCTCTGCTGCCACGCCCTTGCCCACTCATTCATACAGCAATGTCAAGGTGTCCAGGAGGGTGTTTCACAAAGATCCTAAGTTGAACTATCTCTAAGTTGGACTTAACAATTATGGAAAGCCGTTGGCATCTATGAAAATTTTTTGTAAAAGTTATTTTAAATGGCATAAAATGTTGATTCAAATCATTCATATTCTATATTATCAAGGAGATTTCATGTTCTTGATGTGGAATTTATAAAAAGTCTAAAATACTTGAATTTTCACTTTTAAATATATTTTACTTTAAGGCTACAAATGGCTCTCCATAATTTTTTAGTCCAACTTAGAATTAAGTTTGAGTTGGAATCTTTGTGAAACACCCCCATGGTCTAGTGGAAGTGTCACGTGACCGTGGGTCACTGGGTTCATATTTTGAGTTCCGCCGCGGCACTAATGTCCTTTGGCAAGACATTAATCTACATTTGCCACTCTCCATCCAGGTGAAGTAAATGGGTACCCAGTACAAAGAAATTCCTTGAATGCTTTAGCGCCTTATCAAGGCAGCTCGACAACTGCTGGATCGATAATATGATACTTTGCATTAAGTGCAATATAAATGTCTGTATTATTATTATTGCTATAACCTTTTAATGGTGTTTGAGTTATGTATCACTAATTGGCCTTTCGTTTCATGAAAAGTTTGAGTTGATTTGAATTGATTGCAACTCAAGTTCGGTTTGATACCAATCTCAATTATGTAACAGATTGATTTTACTTTGTATGTCTTGTTGAAGAGACTACATGAGATCCCGCTCTTCGCGCATGCTCACATAGTCGTCTTTGCAAGCTAAGGCTTATGAAAAGTAACTTTTCATCGCGCAAATTATGCTTCAATTTTCATCAAAAATGTATCTCCTAAGTTGATTGGGTAACTTGCAATTGAATTCAACCGCAAATTTGTGTAAGATTGTAAGATATATCAGTTCAGTTCAGTTCATTTTATTCAAAACCACACAAAGCATGATATAATCTGTTACATAAAAAAGCGACTAGTAATAGTACATCAGTCAACATATTCTAACTCTGATTATATCATAAACTGAATGGTTTTAGGACCCCTTTAAGCTAATGGCCCATGTTTTACCGATAATCATTGTTCTTTGCATGTTAGCTTACATGGCTCCCGAGGTGATCAACCAGACGGGAAAAGATAAGCCTGGCTATGGCAGGCAAGCTGATATCTGGAGTCTGGGATGTGTAGTGATTGAGATGGTGACAGGCAAGGTAAACAGATGGAGTGGTACAGTTAAACTTGTCTATAGCAGCCACCGTAGGGAAATACAAAAAGTATTCCTTGTAGACAGGTTCTTTAACAGAGGTGCCAACCAGTACGATTTAATCGTATTTAGTACGATAATAAGAGTGGAATACGATAATACGATATCACCTCTTAAAATACAATTTTTCAATTTTATTTTTTTATTTTTTTAAAATACCCATAAAAACCACGGAATCGCATAAAAACATGAACAAGTAAACCCCCGCGGCCCCAACAAAAAATTTGCTGTACAATTTTCTTTTAAAATTTTAATGAAAGAGCAAACATTTTACTTGACTGAACGTACCAGTATCACATTTTTCTGAAATTTTACTGGCCCGGGGCCAACCGGCCCGGGGCCAACCGGCCATTGGTAGTGTCGAGTTTTCGTGAAAATCTGATTTTTTAGGATACTCAGTCTGTTTTTTTGTGTCAAGAGGTTGGCATCTCTGCTTTTAGTACATGTTTCAATGAGAAACCATTTTCAATGGAAACAAAAACTGTGGCATGTGTATACAGGTGGTCACTAAAGCAGGTTTGACTGTAGTCATATGTTGTTTGTATTGTTAATGAATGCATACTTACGTTGGGTCCGGGGCCGTGCCCCAGTGGAATGGAATTTGCATAGGCAGCTCGTACAGGTGTTCAAGCTAATTCTGCCACGGAGACCAGGGCTTGGAATCAATTAGTGTGTAATTTAATCATTCTAGTCGTTGTTTGGCTATCCCACAATAATTGAAGGGGATTGTGTTATTTGTTTGTATTGGGAGTCAAGAGGGATGTCAGACAAAATAATATGTGAAGTTATAGGACAGACCAGTACATCGATTGAGGCACATCTGGGACTCTTCATGACAAAAACATAGCCATAGAAATGAACTGTTTTAAGCTTTAATAATGTACTTGAAAGGCAGGATCATTTTAAGAATGATATGTCATATACAGTCAAACCTCTCTATAGAGGCCACCTGTCTCTAGTAGTTGCCTTTATTGTCTCCCTCTAGGAAGAAATGTGTGTTGTAGAACTTGTCTAGAAAGGCCACTTGTCTATAGTGGTCTTTTATATTGTCACCCTCTAGGAAGAAATGTGTGTTGTAGAACCTGTCTAGAAAGGTCACTTGTCTATAGTGGTCTTTTATATTGTCACCCTCTAGAAAGAAATGTGTGTTGTAGAACCTGTCTAGAAAGGCTACCTGTCTAAAGTGGCTGCTTTCTATGTTTCCATTAGGTGACCTTAATAGACAGGTTTGACTCTATTACATTTTGTCTGTTTGGAACCAGAAGGGCGATAACTCATATGTTTTTAACACAAAGTAAATGCTCTTCTGGCTCTGGATGGACTATTTATATGATGTTCTTTCATGTGGGACATTTTGGGAATAAAAACGATAAGAAGAAGTTTGCAAATTATTTTTTCTTCTTCACATTCACCAGTACTCATCTTCCCCTTTATTATTAAGCAAGAATGTGATTCCATCCCATAGATAAATGATAATTTTTCCCCTTTTCGTGATTCTCTATTTCAACATCTTTTGGCATGACTAACACGCCTGAGTTCACTATTGTAATACAAGTCAAGAAATATTTATCTCTGTCATGATTACTCTTCTCTTGCTTTCGAGCAATTTCATCTTTTTTCCCATAAGCGGACTATCTCGACAAGACCGCCTTGGTCTTTTACGCTACCCTTGATTCCATGTATAATGATTTGCATCTCTGCTGTATTTCTGATTGGTATGTGTACATGCCTTTACGGGAATTGAATAAAATTGAACTTGAACCTGAATTAAAATTTTTCATGTACTAAACAAAAATATAAATCTATCCGTTTGGCAATGTTCGCCTATTCCAGAGACCATGGCACGACTACGACCATGAGTTCACTATCATGTACAAGGTGGGCGAGGGAGCTGTTCCACATATACCGGACGCGATGAATCCCGAGGGGAAGGAGTTCCTGTCCAATTGTCTGAAGCATGACTGTACCAAACGTTGGACGGCCAACAAGCTACTGGACCACCCGTTTCTTAAGGTAAAATATGTGAAAAATAAAACTTGAAACATGAAGTGGTAAAACACCTTAGAAAGAAATAAGTAAATAAATGAAATGCTATGGCACAGTAAATTTACCTTAGTGTATTGTTCATCACAAGCCCTTATACTAAAACATGCATATCACTCATTAGGCATATTGGCCTTTAAACAAATATAATTTTGCCACTGCATTTTTTGTGCTTTTGTTTGATGGTTTAACACATTTCTAAAGAAAATGTAGCGCATGTACATGTATTAGCATTTGACAAGTAAGATAAGTTTCCATCCCCTTTTGAAACAATTAATTCCTGAAACACCTGGGCCGGTATTCAATTCGATACTTACAATAAGTAAGAAATTTACTAAGTAAATTGCTAAGCAAAGAACTTTACTTATCTCGTATTCAAATCGCATTTTAGACTTTCACATACGTAAGGCAAAATCTAAGTAAAGTACTTACTGATAAGCATTGTGACATCACACGGTAGTTCAAAAGTAATGCACGATTAATGCGTTGCAATAAATGCGCGCTAATATAATTGTGCGCAGGTTATGATACTGCGTTAGAAAACCATATGCCTGCCAATCAAGGCCTCCAAATAATTGGCTTAAGTCTGGTAGGGAGCTGTCTTAAATTTAGGGTAAAATACTTAGCCAAAAGTTTGAACTGAATGCCCAAATTGGCTAAGTATTTTATCTAAGCCAAATACCAAGTAAAAAGCTTAAATTTTGTACTTGCGTATGGAATCGAATACAGTCCCTGGGCCTCATCTTATAAAGAGTTGCGATTGGTCCAAATTGATCGCAAGTCCTCTTATCAATCGCAAGTTCGCAGTCCCCTATATACGTAGCGATTGATATCGATTGCAAATATGTTGTGATTAATATCATCTCTTTAGATGGGGCTCAAGTATTACAGGAATTTGTGCAATTTGTTTCATGTAGATTTCAGTTCGGTGCATTATTCATTTGTAAATCAATGGGAGAAACACAGAAGTTAATTTAAGCCTCACCATCAAGTTAATTTTCTCTTTATCTCCCTTTTACAGGTCGCTGGTGACATTATCGAAGAAGAGACTGAAAACTAGCAAGCCACACCCTTCATCCTCATCCAGAGTTGAACCTTATTATTAGAGGCAGAAATATCGGCAGTAGCAACAACTGGTTTGAATTCTAAGTCAATGCTAATGTAATGACTGAGGAGGGATGGGATGAAGATAGAAGGTGAGACTAGTTACCAGATTTGATAAGTATTTGTTAACTGTGTGAGGAAGAATCTTTGAAGAATTGTCACCAATCTCTGTGTATTTTGAAGATTTCATGTGCAATTTACATTGCTTCTTCAAAAAGCATGGAATAAAGAGAAAAGGTGAGACTGGTGAACATATGTTATAGGTAGTGTGCGTATGTATGTTAGGGAAGTATCCTAGACAAATTGTTGCCAATCTGTGTTTTGTTTAAAAATGTAATGTGCAATACAGTAAAGAGTCCATGTTTTACGTCACCGAGAATTAAGATGTGAGAGAATCCCACGAAGGCTTGAAATCCAATTACTCTGAATTAAAACAAAAATAATGAGATATGTGCACTAAATTTGTTGTTTTGTGGATTTTTACATGTACAGTAGAGAATGTAGCCATTTCAGAACAGTTGTGCCAAATTTCTGTTCATTTTAATGTATGAAACGTAGTTGATGTTAAATTTAAAGGAATGTTCATATTACATTTACAAGTTAGCCTTATCTAAAGAAAAAAATATAAGCTACTTTTAGCATAATTATACATTGTAGAGATTGTAAAATTGTTTACAACCATCACGATCAAACCTTGCTTTGTAAAATACTATTAAACAAGGGTGCTTTGTACATTGCCATTCTCTTTGCTTGATTATGTAGGACAGTAGGAGACCTGTAGAATTCTAGACCTAAGGTATGAAATAGCATCTCTTCTTTCTCCTTTTTAAAGTAGTTCTGTGAGTAGAATTGAAACTTCCATTAAACCCTCCTAAAACATGTTTTTATTCTTTTGTTCCCAGAATTCCTTTTTGTATAAATTCATGGAAAAGAGTTATGTATTTTTAAATGTAAACAATTTATTTTTCTAAATACAATTTTCTACAGACTAAAGATCAACATAGAAATAACTAGGTACTTAAAACTGGTCAATTGTTGAATATTTTGATATTCTAAATATCAAACTAAATCTGAATTAGGTGTTTTGTATTTACCGAAATCAAATGCTTGTAAATTGACCCCTCTTTAAAAGGAAGTTAATTACCAGGATTGAGAAAGTGATGGAGTATTATGGCACTGTAAATACATGACATCATAATGCGGAACATACATGCATGTACAGTAGCACACAATCAGTATTATTAGTACATTTGTATCACAGAAGAAGGGTTTGATTCAAAATTATACAAGGTAAAGATAAAGTTCTTGGACTGAAAAGGTTTAGAGAATAATTTCATTTGTCTAGAGCCAGAAGGGCATTAACTCTCTGTAAAAGTATGAATGAACGCCCTTCTGGTTTCAAACAATTGATATCATGTTCACTACCACATTAACAGTAGATATATATCCATTGAATTAAAAAAAACAAAATTGAAATTGACTATGGAAGATGTTTGATAATGCATGATTGTGAGTGTGAATATGACTCTCAAAGTCATTTTTGTGAATGTTCATGTATCAGTATTCACTGTGGGTTTATAAACACACTAGTCCACAATCTAAATTGAATATAAATTTACTATTAAATGTTCTTTCACTACTATTGTATGATGTAGGATAAAGAAGCTGCTTTTGAAATAGATATATCCGATAGACCGATACTAACATATTCAAATTTATGGATGTTTCTTTCCTGGGAACCTAGTGACAAGGTATTCCATTAACCTGTTATTGATGAATGAACTACAACACTTGGAGTCCAGTCTGCATACATTACTTGTTGCTAGTACAGGCAAGTCTCGGACAAACCGTCAGGTTGTCAAGAACAACATTAGTTTAAAAAGTATGCATGAACTTTGGATATGATAGCAAACCGGTCTATTCTGGATTTAAATTGCTGCCTTAATGACAATCATATCAGTTGACCTTTAATTGGTCTACATGATCTGAATTAGCCTCAAGGGCAAAGTTCAATGACCCTAATAGAAACAAACCAGTCTGGACAACCAGTTATGGTATGGCAAGATTTGGTTGCATGAAGGCTAAGGACTTGATAATAATGTGGAATTGTAAAAGGCGACTTCTTTAATGTATTCAATTTGGAATTTAGTGTTTCTTCTCTACAGAATGGTCATGTTTGAGCTACCTCAAAAAGTGTATGCTTGTTGGGTGTTGCAGAGAGAAGTTGAATTGAATTCTGAATTTCTGAGCTTGTAAGCATTAACATTCATGATGAATATTTACCTACATGTATTTATGCAAGAAAAAAATATGCATGTGTATACACTATACAGTGCGTCCCAGAATAACAAAACCTGAAAAACAAACATTTATTGTTCTGTTTTTCTTCTTAGATGCACTGTATATATATGCTATATTTGTCATTACACTAATAAAAAACAGCTTGTAGTATTTAGTGTTTTGTCCGCCTGGCTGGAATGCTCCCCAGGGAGTGGAGAATGTGCATACATTGTGTGCGGGCAAGCCTGAATCCGATGACCGGAGTAAATATATATCTGTAAAGCGCTTACAGACATCATCGATGTATTAAGCGATATATAAAAGCGGAATATTATTATTATTAGACACAACATTATTTCAATCTATATGTCACTTAACATATTTGAAATTACATAAATCTCTTCAGCTGCCCAAGAAAATTGTGTTTTGGCAATGACTTTCAAATGTCATCACTGTTGCTGTAAGAGTATTTAAAGATTTGATCGTCAGTACAAACACAAAGCCATATGCCACTCTGTGCCTCGTTACTGCCCTGTCTCAGCTTCATGTAGATAAGAAAAATCAGAATGAATGTGAATGTTTTAAACTTTTGCCACTAAAATTATCTGCCTTCAATAAAAAATGAATTTATGTTTTATGAGGTTGAAGACAGAAATGCTCTCATAAATTTGTGAGATAAACTTTGATAAACTGTAAGGATGCTCATTAATAGCATTTCTTCATATTTGATTACTTACACATCTGACACATGCTGCCTTCCAAGAAATTAAATTGAGCTGCAAAAGAGAAGTGAACTGTGCTTCTTACACAATTGTCTAGCACAGCAGAATGTACAATATGTAAGAAGAAGTTGGAAGCTACATGTACATACTACATATTTGTTTGCATATTTTGAGAGTATTATGGTACAGAGATTTTTTCTGCTAAGTAAGCAAAGTGAGTAAATACTGTACACAATTTGTATATTACTTGTATCATAGAAAAATTGATGCACCATCTTGACCTTTGAAGCTAGCATCACATAACCTGTCTCAGTGGCCACCTCTCTACAAAGGCCACCTGTCTTTAGTGGCCATGTATTTTGTCTCCCTGGGAGAGAAACGTGTGTTGTAGAACATGTGTGGAAGGCCCACTCGTCTACAGTGGCCACCTTTTTCTGTTTGCACTTGGGTGGCCTTCATAGACACATTTGACTGTATTTACACATTTCTTGTATTTATCAATAACACACATTGATGTCACTGGTGGCCTGTATACAAATATGAAAATCAAATCAAATGCCTGTAAAAGAAACAGTTTGTATGTATCTTGCATCGAACATGTACAGGAGTTGTATATGACATGTATATATAAACATTTTATGCACAAAGCAACAGCGTTTTATTTGAATCAGGAGATGAATGTTTTCTGCAACATTGGTAAACATTATGTCTACACTATCAAATGAGAGACAGGAGGACGTCAACCCTGTGTTCAAGGATATGAGTTAACTGTAATAATGTCCTTCTGGTTCTGAGCAGGTGACCTGGGCCCCGTTTCATAAAACCTGTCAATAACAAGTCACAAAACAACTGTTAAAAGCTACTGAAATCGTTGCATTTGATTGGTTAAGAGCAAATTTGTCATGATATTTAGCATTTGTTATCGATAACAAGTTTTATGAAACAGGGCCTGGCAATGCAGGTGAAAGCTATTTAGAGCACAGATATTTATCATGGATGTTTAGTATCATTAATGGAGACGCAATGTGACTTGTACAATGTACATGTTTCAAGGGCGTTTTATTCTACTAACAGTGATGTGATATCTTCACTTCTTAATGTGTACGAATGAGTGAATGAGTAAATGTATGTAAAGCAAAATGGCGTTTTTCACTTTAATACACATACACTGATATGTACAGTACAGAAATAATAATAGATTATATACTATATTCACCTGTGTGATAATTTCTAGCTATTTTTTCTGACTGCATTCATTTGACAGGTCGTGTTTGTGTTATGATCACAAAAAACAAACAGTATTATCACCAGAATAATGTGTGGTTTATATGCAAAGGATGTCAATACTGTAGAATTAGGTAGTGCATATCCAGTAACACTGCTTCTTCAGATTTTTCCTATGAAAATTGATTTTGATAATGAAGGAGTTCTTCCCATTATCATTCTTCTGTGCATCCTTTTTCCCTTGTTCATGCTTCCTTGCTCAAAATCAGCTGAAAATCTTGTTCATTTATCTCATCATAAAATCTTTAAAATTTAATGTCCATGTACAACCTGGATTGAACATTATTAGAGAGCTGTGACTAGATGTTATATAAAGTTTACTTGAAAAGTCTTCATTTCACTACCGTTACTCTACAAATAAGACTATACAAGTTCTCTTTATTTCTTCTTAGAAGATTGTACATTTCGTGTGTTTTTTGGTATGTTAACAAAGAAGAAAGAAGATACGTTGGAAAAAGCCTGTATTAGATCTTGACTTTCACCACTGACCTGTATGTGAATATGCCCCAGAAATTATTTTTTAAATGAAAGCATAAAATAATGTTCATATTCTCAGTTTTCCAGACATTATGTTGCTTCTTAATGAAAATGAAATGCTGCTGCTCAATATAAATGGAAATAGTCTCTTCTTTATTTAAAATGCTTCCAACTTTCTTTGAAATTTTCATTGTCTTCATCACTTTTTGCAATTTATCTTCGGTGTATTATAAAGCGAGATGATAAGGCCTTCACTTTATACAATTTGTGATCGAGATAAGTTTCAACTGTCAATTCGCAACTCTTTACGAGAGCCCTTACATGTATATGTTTATGTGTCTTGCTGTATTGTGTAGTAGACTAATCATCATATTATGTACGATTTGTCATGATTGAAAACAAAATACAGGTTTTCAAAGTTTAATGACCTTTCTTTCTTTGAGGAAATTCTCTAAGTGCATTAGTGCAAGTTTGTGAGGTGATATTTTTTGAAAAACATGTTCTAGAATCGAAATTAGGTCACAATCTGATTTGCATTTTTAAATGACAATGACACTTAGCACTAAACGAAAGACACGTAACAAAAGAATGTAAGTCGCTTTGTTATGGCTAATACTCGCCAGAGGGGTATGCCTTTTGCTGGTCTTCGATTTTCATGATCATATGTCAATTATTTGTTGACACAACTCTCATTGTATTCTAATATACTTCATACATGCCAACTGTACAGATCAAAGAGGAACATTCCTCTTTTTGGGAGAAGATAATTATCATTTAATGCAGGTGTTCCTCTTCCTGTACACATTTGTCTGTAGTATTGAATAGGAGAGTTAGGATTGTTCCTCTTTTTTTTGAAAATAGCATAATTTGTACAGATTTCTGATTTTCAAATGTTGGCATGTATGATACTTGTTACTGCTGATAAGCTGAGTGTTAATAAACAGAAACACAAAATCCCTACAAATATGGGGTAGAGACCATGTCTGAGGAATGTGAGGGGATTGGGTAAAGGGAGAATAAATTGAAATCTTGGATTATACAAATCAAGTAGATTCTTCAATATGGAAATATGTGTTTAATGCAACCATGTTTTGGGTTTGAAATAAAATCCACCAGAAGATCTGTATATCCAACTCATTAAACAAAATAAACCACCTTTCATTGTAGACTCTTGAGATATTTAGTCTCATGTTTACAGGTGTTTTGTGCTCCCCCACCCCCAACCACCACCTCACCCCACTCCCTACCACCACCCCACCTCATTTCAACCCCTTTCTAACCCCTCCCACCACCCTATTTCCTACTGCTACCCCATCCCACCCCCTACAAACACCCTACCCTCTATTACCCATACCATCTTTCTCCCACCACATTGCCCACCTCCTACCATCAGCCCACCTTGTCCCACTCCTTCTCAACCATCCCCTACTACCACTCCACCCACCCCCTACCACCACTCCACCCACCCCCTACCATCAACCACAACCCTTCGCCACCCCATTCCTGTGCTCTTCTTGCCCCTTTGGCCTATAGTAATCTTCAAAGTCAAGGAGAGCAGCACTTACAGCTAGAGGACTGATACAATAAAACTTGATCTGAGCCAATTTCAGGCTGATACCAAATGAGTATTATTGGTGATATAATGGCAGATTGGTATCAAAATGGATGTTTACATTTCAAGCATGATAAACATCTCTTTGATTATGAAGTGTGTACAGAGTAGTAAAAACTAGCCTTCTTCTTGCTCTCTCTTTGCTGTTCATAAGTGTGATAGATCATGTGTGGGTGTAATTGATAGGACTGTTTTTGATTGCCAATATTGCCGAATTTTATTCAGCAGATCCAGGGTATTTGGTTACCTTTTATAATACCACCTGTTTGAAAAAAGAAAGAAAATACTTGTTTTGTTTGAATAGTGTTTGACTTGTCATTTTTATCAAAACAAGAAAGTTATTAACTGGTTAGGTCTAATGTATATTATGTAGTCTGAGTTCAAGGTGTCAAGAACAATTATTATGAGAATTCAGCCATACAGATACATGTACATGTATACAAGTAGACCTAGAAAGGCACATTTGTCTTTCATCAAGACAATTTTTTCTGCTTCGGATGAACACTGTATACCTCAGCTTGAGTAACAAAATTCTGGCCTTCACGGCAATTCAGAGTTTGATATTTGTAAAATAGCAATCATTAACAATGTTGTTTATGTATATATTTGTATCTATATTGAACATTTCATTGTTTTGTGAATGCAACATAATGAATAGTTTTAATACACTGAATGTAAAGTTACTTATTTCAATTGAGATATATTTCTGTCTATTTGCATGACACTAGAACTGTCTTTTATTTTTGCCACAAGATGAATATCTGCCTTATTGTGATGTGAATTTGAAAAGGGTTACGTTTGCAAAAGGAGCATACATGTAGCTTATTATGCGAGTGATTCATAACGACACTTTATATGTAACTATGTATGTATACATCCACATGACATGTATCACTTGTGATAACAATTCATTGTAACAATTTGTTTATTGTATGATCTTTATCCTATATGCATTATTGTAATCACAACTAAAGGAAATTTAATGTTAATTGGTTAAACACTTTCAATATCTGGTACATCATACAAGTCGCACAATGGTACATATTGAATGTTCACATTTAAATGAGCTCACATTTAGCATGTTGTAGCCCAACAACTGCACTGTTTCACAATGCTTGCCTTACAGAATTTTTTTCTTCAAAAATGTCTTAAAAAGGGCCTTAGAGATATACAGTATTCAATGCTACTGTGTTAATTTGAATAACATATAGTGAACTCACATTTGAAAGTTTTCCTGTTGTCTCCCTTTTATGGTAGGAAGGGGGGGGGGGGGGGGGGTCAATTTGGGAAGGGTATGAAGTGTGAAAATGAGAATTTATTGACAGCTCATAATGAAAGGCTGAATTTAGAGTGATGTCTAGTAATAAGTTCTAAAATAAATATGTACATGTATATTGTCATATTGTAGTGAAAAGAAATATAAAAAATTAACTGCCAAATTTGATGTATGGTTAAAAGAATTTGTCAACAGTGTCTTTAGAAACCATTACAGACTTAAAAATGCCTAGGTTGATGTAGTAAAGCATAATTTGGGGAATGTAATTTGAACTGTTATCTGTGGTTTTCAACATTTCTGTATGAAGTATATATACACCATTAACAGTATGGTATGCCAATCCTTTACATTATGTCCATTATTTCATGTAAAATGTGTATCAAACTTTGATCTATGTTACTTCATATTATAATCCATTCTGCATTGCAATAGGCAGGGCAGCCATATTCATCCTGCGTATATAAAATGAAATGAAATTTTTAGCTCGAGGTGTGAAAACAGTAGCATTTAGGACCTCATCTTTTGACTTTGTTTTGCAACTTTTATCTGTATATTTTGTTCAATTAGACTGCATCTTTTATGTACAAGATGGACATACGCAGTAATGGAATTATATTCTGTTGAAGTTACCTGAATTAATATGTTTGAGTGCTCATCATGTGTAAACAACCATACTGTATTTTAGCCCTTACACAGTTAATTGTTATGTTGTAAATTTCGCTTGTTTTAAGAATTCTATGGATAGGATAATCTAGCCGTGATGTCTAAGAAAGAGTTATCAAGGTTGGAAGTTATTACGATTGGTTATCATGTCTATTACTTCTGCATTATTATTTAATATTAATTATTGATTGTTTACATTTTACTCACATGCAGTTGTTTTTCAGTTGCTTCTCATTAGATTTTTTATTTCTCTGATGCCATTATGTTGTAGATAATATTGGTTTTAAATTCAGTATATTTTCAAATCTAGTCTTGATTATTATTGTTTGTGGTATTTTGCTGGCTAAAATACACTCCTCTTGCAATTTAAAGTCATTCGTCCTGTATGTTTTTTTTCTTCTCATGAACATATGTGTTTGTCATAATTACTAGAAGAGAGAAGTTGAGAGAGAATAAGTGAGAAAATAGAAAATAGATGAGAGAGAAAATAAAAGAGTGATGAAGGGGTAGTCAGAGGAATTGATTGAAAGAGAGAGGGAGGGAGAGATGGATAGGGGGAAGGAAGAGGATAAAAGGGAAAGGGGAGAGAGTGGAAGATGGAATAAAAGAGACAGAGAAGGGGCGAGTGGCTAGAGTAAAAAGGAGATATAAGGAAATGTACAACAATAAAGTGACAAATCACCCAAAGGGTATTCAATATTTCAACAATTTAATTGTGAATAGCATTTTCATTTATGAAATGAAAGCCATAGAATTTCTCTTTGTCACAATTATATTCAACACTTCCAGTACATGTATAAAAAAGCCACCACTTCTCGTCAAAATTTAGCCACAAATAAGACTGCTAAATCAGGTGGAATTATGCTGAAAGTTGGTTATTGCTTCATAAAACATTTGGATATTGCATAAAGTACAAAAGAAACAAGTAGCTAAAAAATGATTAATGACATAATTAGGTGCAAAAAATGAAATAAAAACGAGGTGATTCCATGCAGAGAAAGTAAAGACAGCAAGGGTGAAACAATTTTGGGCAAGCATCCTGAAGAAACATGGATCAGTCCGATACATTCAGTATCACACAAACAGAAAGATCCTCGGGATGTACATGAATGGAAATTAAGAAACCCAGAAAAGAGACAAATCACTGATCTAAAATATTCAATTTTTAAAGTACAGTCACATAAAGTACCAGATCCGGGGTGCCTGCATTGTAAGCAATTTTTCACATTTCTGCATGTCTTGCTTTTTTTGTGTGGCTATATATGGGATTTAGGTCACAGTGGCAGCTTGTACACAAATACATGTCTCCATTTCGCTGTTGTAGCTTATGACACAATCAACAGACTTTGGAATCATTTAAAACCCATTTGTTCTCAAACAAACAGAAAAATAAGCAAACTTGGATAATGCTTAATTCACCTGACAAAGCAAAATTTGAAGATGTTATTGAAAGATAGTTAATATTCAAAGGTAGTGGCACTATTATTCACTGCTTTTCTTAAAGGTACTATGTCCCATTTGCAGCCAACATCCAATTCTGTAGAACTTTGCAGAAATTATGAATATGGCACGTATGTCCTATCTTCATAATTAGGTTTCACTGTATTTTATATTTTATTCCAAGACTAACACATCCTTCTATTAATCTTTTGATACCTACAGTTCTAAAATTTCCTAAAGTGACATTTACTGCACTTCAAAATTCCTATCATGCTGTCTGTAACACTTCAAACTCATTCCCAAGACC
This sequence comes from Strongylocentrotus droebachiensis, assembly GCA_035222895.1. Classification (NCBI taxonomy): domain Eukaryota; kingdom Metazoa; phylum Echinodermata; class Echinoidea; order Camarodonta; family Strongylocentrotidae; genus Strongylocentrotus; species Strongylocentrotus droebachiensis. The sequence continues at coordinate 13,337 of JAVYIG010011543.1, read as the reverse complement.
TATTTCACAAAGCCTTTTTTCAATGAAAAATGACAAATATCAGTGACAAATCTGCTGACAACCAATCAGAAGCAAGGATTTCAGTAGCTTATAACAAAAACTGTCATTTGTCACTGATGACAAGTTTTGTGAAACACCCCACTCTGGTCTCTCTCCCCACCTCTTTGGTCATGCTACTTGCTCAATTATTCATAGAAAGGCATGCAATAATGATCGACATCTAGTCCCTGAGCACAATTTTTGGCAGGATTTTGTCACACAACACAGGGTGATTTTATAGTTCATAGTTCATATCTCATGCTCGTATCCACTGGTCATCTGCTACATGTAGCTTCCATACCCTTCATCTACATCAGTATTACCTTACATAGCTTTTAGAAGACACAATATTTTATAGAAATCCTTCAAGCTCCAATAAATGTGACTGACCTTTGAGTGCAATATAAAGTCTAAAGTCACGTTGGTTTTGGAGCTTTCATAGAGACATCTTCCTTCTGAACATGAAGGATGTTCAACATCCATGTAGTATTGCATGTAATTAAAAGAAATAACGGAATGCACATGGATATATAAACTTGAGTTGAGTTGGCACTCTTAAGATGCAACATCTCGTAAAATGCAATATCCAATTATATGGTTGATCAATTCTCACCAATCAAATTAAATTTTTTGCCTGCTCTAAGGGTTTGACCATCTATTAAACAGTGTCTTATCTGCGATCTCCTGTGAATTTCCTCACTCTGGTCCTCGGCATTTCGATAAGTAGGCCCTGGCCTCCCAGGTCCTGGACCTAGTCCCGGGTTCTTACTCGGTTTCCTCGATCAGTTTCTGCCTGCTATGAAAGTCCTACCAACTTTTTAACAGTTTCAAAGTTTTCTTCCGCAATTTTCTGCGCCCTATTCTGTCCAGTCTTCAGGACCTCCTCCAAGTAGGCCCTGTCCCTTCTGAGTTCCTGGACCTTATTCCTAATCGGTTCCAGCTTCTCATTGACCACATCTGCAACCACCATCTTGAATTGTGACGTGTCCATGATTTCTGCCTTCCCGCAGATCCTGTTTGGTTCTTTCCCTGTAAATGCAGACAGTATCGATACGAGGTTGGACACCCCGGGTCGTGACTCCGGGTCAAAGGTCACGTCTGAGTTAAAGTCCGTCTTGGCCTTCTTGAATTTCTCGCGGATGTCCCGACAGGAATCGGTGAGTTCTATCTTGCCCTTAGGGTCTGGCTCTGACTTGCTCATCTTCTGTTCAGGGTTGCGTAGGCTCTTGATCTTCCTGAAGTCACCTTTGAATGATAGAACAGAAAACACTGCTTTAAACTATGGATCTAAATGGTATGGCTACAAAATGAAAGGGTACGTGTAAGCATGCAATAGTCCGTATTCTACTAATTCAATTAAACTCGACACTGGGTCAAAGATAATGTTTCACAAAGAAATATTTAGGCCTAAGACAAACTTCCTTGGACAAGTCCCATTTGAACAAAATCTTAAGCTCAGCATCATTTTTAAATTAATAGAACACAAGCCAATGGAAATTACATTAGATATTAGCCTTTTTTAAACATTCTTATTGCTATCTATTGCTGTTTTTGGGGGTCTATGAATGAAAGTAAGATTTCCTGAAGAGCTTTCAATTTTCAAGAGCTCTTCTTTAATCTTTTTCTTTTGTAAAGCCAAACTGCTCTCAGACCACATTCTTTGCTGGACTTACCTACGATTGGCTTGGGTGTTGGAAAGAATTCTCCGAAGGCATTGTTAAAGATCCTGGCCAAGTCTTGAGCCAGCTCTAGATGTGGCAGCTGGTCCTCACCGACTGGGACATGGGTAGCTCTAGGAATACACAAGGTATGATGAGAATGATAACTACAATACTAAAAATAGTAGATAATTATGATCATCTCCACCAAGGTACCATCACCATCACCACCACCACCACCACCATCACCACCACCACCACCACCACTACCACCCCCACCACCACCACCACCATCATCATCATCATCATCATCATCACCACCATCATCAATACCAACACCACCATCACCAATAACCATCAACATCATCATCATCACTAATACCATTATATTAAATCAGTGTAATCATGACCATCAACAATCATCATTAAAAAAAATCCTCCTCCTCAAACATTCAGGAAATTTCTCCCTACCAGGCATTAGTTTGAACCTCCTTAACAAAAATGCTGTACACTGTAGCTTCTCCAGCAAATGTCAGTGCTTTTGACACAGCAATTGTGAAATCCAAATGCTTAAACACCAGTAAACAAGTTTATGAAGGATAAAAATGCTTACTTGTACAGGAGGATGTCTGCACTCTGTAGGACTGGGTAGGTGTAGAGGCCAATGCAGGACTTAGTCTTGTCATTCCCTGCTTTAGCCTGAGGTGAGATAGAATGAGGGGACGGGGGGGGGGGGGGGGGAAGACAGATGGGGAGAGAGATAGAGAGAGAGAGAGAGAGAGAGAGAGAGGGGGAGAGAGAGAGAGAGAGAGAGGATGATGAAACAATGATGTAAAGGGAAAAAAGGGACAGTGAAAGAGAGTAAAAAAATAAAATAAGGAATAACTATCAAATGAATAATAAACACAACATTCCTTAAGTCACATGAGACTATACAGTGCGTCCCAGAAAAAACGAAACCGAGAAGTATCGATGTTTTATCATAACTTAATCACAACCATAATTAATGAATGATGCATTGCATTTCCATAATTTTATTAAACAAATTCGTTTTCACTGGCTGCCTGCCGTATCAATAAACGAAATTAACAAAAGACTTTACTCCATTTCGTTGACAATCAGCCGTAGACGAGAAGAGTCTTCATGCATGGCTGATTGTCAACGAAACGGAGTTAAGTTTTTTGTCAAATTTGCTTTTTGCTACGGCAGGTACCCAGTAAAAACGAATTTGTTTGTTAAAATTATGAAAATGTAAGGGCTACTTTAAACAAACAGAACTTTGTTATTTCTCGCTCATTTTTCCTGATTGAGGTGTCATATGAAAGGGCAGAAACTCAACTTTCTAGAAATGTGAATTTTTCTTCGAAATTCAGATACCGCCTGCCAAATGTCTTTTTGGTTTCCTTCCTTCAAATTGCTTTTAATCACTCATGCGTGAAATATGCATTATCTGAGTAGCATCAAATGAAAGAGGAGACTCTAAGCTTTCCAAATATGTATCATTCATTAATTATAGTTGTGATTAAGTTATGATAGAACATCAATACTTCTCGGTTTCGTTTTTTCTGGGACGCACTGTATATATATATATTTATATATATTTATAAATACTACAATAGGGCATTGTCCATAATTGTGCAATTATAATCCATCCAAAACGGGATTAATGGTTCTGTATTGCCTTGTGACAAAACATCATTCCTTTAACAAACAGTATCTAAACCATAACATGCAAATAAGGTCAAGATTTGAACCTTGAGGAAATGCACATTGTCTTTGAGAGTAAAACAATGGGGTATAAGTTCAGCAACCTTAGTCTTGGATGTGTGTGCACCAACAAACCCGGCCTTGAAAGAGAAAATCAGTCAAGGAAACAACTGAGTCAAACAAGTAAACATGTTTCCTTCCATGTATTCTGTGTAAGAATGTCATAAACATGGAATGGCATACATGAAACTACATACATGTAGGGGCTAATTCCTGAAAAAAAGAAAGAAGCAAGGACAAAAAGGAAGAAAAATAAAGGTGAAATAAATTGAAAAGGGAAAAGGGATGTGTGAGAGAGAGAGAGAGAGAGAGAGAAAGGGGAGGGTATCAGTGCCCCTTCATGGCTGGACCAATATTGCCCCACTCAATACATGTACAGTGTAGTTCATATTCCCAAATGTTGCAAAATGGTTCAAACTACCTTCTGACATATTTGTAATAAACAACACATTGCCATCCACTAGACATTCAGACAAAAGGACTTATGTGACATACCTTCCATTGTGGGAATTGTCCAAGTCTGGCAAGTGTGGTCTTGCAGCCCAAGACCCAACTCAGCTCTGCATGCTGGTGGACCTGCAGAACAGAAAGGGTACTTTGATCATTCAGAAAAAAAGAATAATTTAACATCATTATCACTTTCAATATCATGTAATAGCACCTGATGATGAAAGAAACATCTTTAGGTCTGGAAGTCTCTCCTCACCATTCCACAAATAAATACTAAATTCTATGGGTCTCGCTCTTTTCAGGTTGCATCAGCTGAACTTTAGAATAAACTGCCATAGAGGACAGGACTCTCCCTCACACACGCTCCTCCTAATCTGTGACATTGTGCACCTCCCCCCACCCAATTATGTCAATGAATGCCCCCTCAATAACTGGCTGGACCCACACTACTCCTCTCAAATGCTGCAAAAATGATCAAAACTACCTTCTGACATATTTTGAAATAACAACACGTCGTCATAAAATAAAATCTAAAAAAAATTGTGGTACTAATTTAATTCTACGGGTTATAGTCTTCTCTTAATCAGAACACTGTGCGCTCAGAAACATCAGTATTAAGCGCCTAATAAATGTTATGTATTATTATTATTATTATTACTGTTGACAACTTAAAGACGTGTCTCAAAACATTTCTTTTCGAAATATGTTGAGCATACCTCACTCTTCTTATTCAATCCACCTTTCCTTCTTACTCTTTCTTACAGCGCATAGAGACATATTGTGATACACGCTTTACAAGTACGGTATATTATTATTATTAAAGATCTTGTCTAAAAAAATCTTTTGACATGCCAAAGTGGAAACCAAAAAGGAAAATAGGCAATATTTCAGTAAAGCCATACCGTATTCCACTTATGATAAAATATAAAGAAACCCTAGAAACTTGCCAACATATGCATCCCCAAGTCAAATACAACTAAGCACCCCCTTCCCATTCACAAATTTTAGTTAAGCAATATCTCAATTTTTGTGACATCTGTAATCACCATATAAGGCCAGTATAAGTGCACTACAAAGGAAGTGAAAATGACATCAATATCTCAGTTAAAATGTAACATATCAAATGATTATCTCTGTAAAGTGGTTGCTAATACCCTCATCAATTTCAATCTTGTACATTAATTTGTTATGTTAAAAAAATAAAATGGAACGACAGCATGTTCAATGATACTTGAACGTTTGAAAATTGATAGCCCCTATGGTGCCCCCACAATAGTCAACACCTGTATAAAAAGTGCAATCCAAGAGTGCAATGACATTGATATTTTTTCAAATACTCAGTTAATGGCAGCCTCCTTTTGCAGTGTAGAGAATAATGACAGCCGCTGTGCATAATTACATAATATATCCTATTCAATTAAATTCAATTCAAAGTTTATTCAACACTCTTCATACAAATTTAAAACATACAAATACAGAATGGAGATATAAAAAAAAAATCAAGAAAGTCATAACAAATACAATGGCAATTTATAAGAGCATTTGGGATAGGCAGAAAGGAGGGATTCCTTATATAAAAGCCTACCCCTAAAATCACACATACACCTGTACAGGAAAACTAGAACAAAAGAACAGAACAAAAAACAAAGAAGTTGAAGAACATACTAATATTATGCACGATCAGAGTTAAAAAAGTGTCAAAATTTGCCCATGCTGTCAATACTGATTATTACACTTATTTAACAGAAAAGAAAATAGTGAATTTTTCATGCAAGTCGTTCTAATCTTGTGATAATTTAGGGCATATCTTTCAAACTGGGATACAGTATTTCTTAAACATTCTTATATGTAGTTTAAGTCAAATGTTAAAACTCTGCAATCTGCACCATACCATCCTGCTGCAACCAATCTTCAAACAAAATCATGAAAAATAAAAGAACATTAAAATGTCATTGACATTTTGTGTGGAGAAGAAGTGCAGGAAACTGAGAGGAAATAAGAATGTTTTCTTCAAACAATGCAACAAAGTGACCTTCACCCTGGCACACTCCAAACTGTTTTTCAAGATTTTGACCTTCCTAAGATAACATTGTTACCATCATGTGAGGAACATGAGGATGAGGTGACATAGTTTGTGATTTAAACCTTCTATGCTGTGAGCAGCAAATTATACCCATGAAATGTACTGCTGAAGAATTTGTTGGACTAATACATACTGTACATTGTATAGTTAACAACTGAATTATTGTATTTTGTTGTTGTTGTTGTTGTTGTTGTTGTTGTTGTGTTTGTTTTTCATATTAAGTCTTTACACAAGAATGAAAGGTGGACTGGTTGAATTAGGACCGTTGTTGAAAACTTTTAGATTTAAGCTTTAATTTGTGACATTCTCAAGAACATATATCGGGGCAAATCAATGTTTCATATATATACTTCATAAACAAATTGGTGGGGGTATGAATAATTAGTTTGCTCTTCAGTCACACCGATGAGGCTGACATCAGACTGAAACCAGGGGACTGTTTCATAAAACTTGTTATCAATAACAAATTTTAACATTCTATGACAACTTTGCCTTCAGCCAATCAAATGCCACGATTTCAGTATGTATTGTAAACTTTTTTAAACAAGTTTTATGAAACAGTAACCATAATCATACTGGCCCTATTGGCCAAGAGTTGGTTGGTTTGGAGTCCCCCCTTCTCTACAGAGAAACTGTACACAGCACTGTAAGTTTTTATTCCTACGAGTATGGTCAATATTTCCTTTCAAATTGGTCAATGACACCAGTATGCTATGCTATTTCATGCTGTAGTACAAGGCCAATATGCAAATAATATAAAACATTTTAGAATTTCACACATATATCACCCCACAAATGAACAAATATTTGCTATGTACATGTATTAGCCTTCTTGAAATTTAGAATGATAAACATGAACTTTTAACCTTGGTAGGTAAATGAAAGATAAATTCAAGGCTTTAATCGCAATCTAGTCCACATACTCTACATGTATGTACATCTCGTCTTTATAGACCAAGTGTAGAATAGAGATAATAACTCATTGTATTGCAACTCATGACTGACTGCCTGCTTAACATTTTGGTTGTCTTCTTTGTCCTTCTGAACGATCACTCATTTGCCAAACATGCAATTTTGCACAAAACAATAGGCTCAATTTAGAGATACAATGTACATGTAGATTGCTCTGTGCAACACATTCCTATGCAAATCAAATTCACACATATTTCCGGTCTTGACTATTTATCATGGGATAGATATTTATCTGGGGACAACTCGCCCCCCCCCCCCCTGCAAAAACAGTCATTTTTTTTCATTTTACCCTAACCCTTACCCTAACTCTAACTCTAACCCTAACCCTAACCCTAAACCTTACCCTAAACCTAACCCTAAACCTGCAAAACCTGACCTTTTTTGCAGCGGCCATGTCAATATACCAAAGGCTTCAAGATTAATCATAATGGTGTTAAAAGGGTTGCCATGGAGCTAATCCAGACAAACAATGGGAAAGTTTGCAAAGCCGTTGTGTTATACAAAACAGTTGCAAAATTATGTGTGGCAAATGAGCGACTGTGCAGTGAGGCGGAGACCAAAGTGTTAATCCTAAAGTTTACAAAAATACACTTTTCAAGTTTTTGGTGATTTGCCCTTGTTTTCAATGCTTTTATCCTTATCAATTCATTGTAAGAAAATTTAAAGTTCATGACCTGTTAATTCAATCGGTAAGAATACTTTTTCTCTGTCCAAACATATTAAAGGTAATACAAAGTTTTGGGAAATTTTGAAAATTTGGTTGATAGTGATTCTTTATAATTTTGATATATTTGAATGCCCCTGTGGGTGTATTACATGTATAAGCACTAGAAAATTTAGCACCTGAAACACTTCTGCTTTCGAGAAAAATTGAATATAAACATTTACCAGTGCTCCCGGTAAATTTTGATATATTTCAAATAGCGCCTACGGCTGTACAATGGTACATGTAGCTGCGACCATGAAAATCTCAGAATATGTAGTTGTGATATATAATTTCCAAACAAGAATAGCTAATCGGTCGGTTTTAGCCAAGAAACATTACAGCTTGATTAATATCTTGACCTTGAGAGGGAGCTATACAACATAAATAGTTTATTATTATAATTTCATAACTTTAGACTCGATTTCAATCGCAACAACGATCACTGAATATTGTAGGATCGCATATATATGCTTCCAATATGTTCATTTGAACCGAATTCATGACCCCATACCCAAACTTTGTATTACCTTTAACACAGCAAATATGAAAATTTAGGGAGATGATCATGCTCTCAATGGTTTTCCCATGACACTGGATGGCTGGCAGATAATTTTCTTGAATAAGGGTCCTTGCTTTTACTACAAATATAATTCCATTACATCATACTTCATTCTTCTTCTTCTAGTAATCTTCAATGGCTATGCAGCCTATCACAAAGATGAACTAAAGATTGCAAGAGGTGTGATCGAGTATGACAAATGAGGTTCAACAGGATGAGGGTTTTGCAAATGTAGATACCTCATGAGTAGTCTCTGAAGTTCTCTAGGCTGAAGGCTGTTCCATTCTTGAAAAACAGAAAAAATGTGAGATTGAAACCTACTTACACTGGACTGCTTGAAGAGAATGCTTTTATCAGGGTCGATCCCACAAGCCAGGAGAACAGCTACTGATGTCAGGATGCTCTCCCTTAGCTCCTTGGGATCCTGGGGGAGCGTGATAGAGTGGAGATCCACGATACTCAGGATCATCTCTGTGTTCTCCTCCTCCTGGAGCTGGATCCAGTTCTGGATGGCTCCGAGGTAGTTGCCGATGTGAGGGACTCCCGTGGGCTGGATCCCGGAGAAGACGCGTTTTACCTGCAGAACAGAAAATTAAAATGGCATATTACTATTATTATCTCTCCTTTAATTAAGATGTAGGAATCAGAATAAAACTAACTGTAAAGTGTAGACTGTAGTTTTACCAATCTAGATTTTTTACTAAGTTTTATTTTGATATTCTATTTAAATGTCATATATGATGGTAAAGGGTTACAGCATACACTGTACATGTTATGGAGCCAGCTTGGGAATTTTGATCTCCTAAAAACTAAATCATAACTTTTAAGGAAGGATAGCATTTTTGAGTATTTCACACTCTCACCCACTTAAGATTTTCAACACTTTTACACCCATGCATAGATTTTGCTTTAAACTTTTGAATTGTGGAAAAGGTCACACAAATCTTTAGGGTTTTAATTCTTATATCTGGTGTGTTAATAAGATGTCTTTAATCAATACAAAATACATTCAATTCAAGATTTATATTTTTGTATCCATCTTTCACAAACATGTAGGCTACATTAATGTACATCAAAATTCTTGAATATATGGCAGCAACATATACCGGTACATGTTCTAATCTGTGATAAAAGGATTTAAAAAAGACAATACGTTCAGCATTATCTTTGAATTCCTTCAAAATTCTATGATATTACTATCAAGTAATTCAAACAAGCTATGAAGAAAAGACTTCATATTTTTAATGTATCTTTGTTCACAAACACTTAGAGCATAAGAAATGTTCTTTGACAAAATATGATGTGCCGAGTGTGCCCCTGTGTTTCAAACAAGTTTACAGATAAATAAAAGTTTTCAAGTTCAAGTTCATCTTCTTCATTAATTATTATTTAAAAACATTTTGCAATGTTAAATGGAATGGATAAAAGAAATGAGAGAAGAAGCATGACTGCACATGATAGATGGGTAAATGGAATAAAAATGGTAATATAGTGTGTATGAATATATTAATTCAATTTTTTTTCTTGTTAAAGTAATATTTGTATTGATTTACCCCATAAATTAACACAGAGGATATTAAGTGATGGTCAGAGGATCTAATTGGGTTCTAAAACACTCTAATTGTCACTGATTTAGTTAAAATTGTTTGCATTTAACAAATTTTGACGAAATTCTTCATTTCAATGCATTTTCCCATAGGGAAAAGTTGTCCGTACGTCACGTGTCCCGTACGTCACATACACACATTTATGTTTTGGTATATTACATAAAAACGAAAGGTCAGAAAAATATGGTAATAGTTTGTGATTAATGCTCGATTCCATAATGAATTAAGATATCATTACCATAAATCTCATAACTTAATAAATTCAGAGAACTTTTATGATGAACTTATTTTTGAAAAAGTCAGAAATTCTCTGGTCCCGTACGTCACGCAGCACATTAATTACATTAAAAATTAATTTATGAATTGGTCAGAACTAAAACTTTCCACAAATGAACTAGCCCATAATAGCCACAGACTCATACCAAAAGATAGCCATATAAATAATGTCATCCATTGTTTTTTCTTGTTTAAAGTCTCTGAATGTCCCGTACGTCACAAAGCAATAGCTTGGACCTGCCCTTTAACAATAACATCATCATCATTCATCATCATGATACGAGGAGATGTAGATCCTGTAATCCTCTGTCACTTCTTCAGGGTTGGTTATGTTCTAGAGTAAACTAATTGCACAGTTGATTTATACTAATTACTAGACCTAGAATAGATTCTAGATCTACCAAATAATCAAATTACCAAGTTTAAATTAGAAGTTAAATTATGTTGTCGTTAGCTGGTTAGCAGATTGGAACTTAGGTTGAAGTTAGATTAGCAGATTAGATTAGATTTCTCTTGCGCATACCTTTGGAGCTTCATTGTATAGTTTCGAACTCTGATGAAATGTCCGTACCAATTCAGGTCTTCGAGAAACTGAGGTACAAATACACCTTACTCCAAATCTTGAGCGGGAAAGCGCCATCGTGATGACTACACCAGCTGGCAGCTCCAGCGGGTTCCTCCTCGATCAATCGCCCTGCCTCGACGGGCTAGCGCTCACGCTCGTCGACTGTTCGTCCCGGGCCTGGCTCTCTTCGCACAGTACCGTTTACCGCTAGTGGAGCGGGGTGGAGACTCAACACAGCACAGTTCCTTCACGTAATGCGCGTCGCATGTGTGGTTTCGATCTCGATATGATTTTGATAAATTGTGTACGTTATGGATCAGTGATGCAATAGTACTGAAAATATACACTAAACTATGATGTCATATTGTATGGTATCTTTGAGACCACTCAAAAGAGAGTAGGAAACAACCTATGCGGCGTGTGCATGTCTTGCACTGATATGACTTCTATAACCATTTTACCTATTTTATATCTTCATGTCTGTTTTTAATCTCATGTTGTTATTGATGTTGTTGTTGTTGTTGTTGTTGTCGGGGGGGGGGGGGGGGGGTGTAATGCTTTGCCCAGATTATAAGGGATTGCTCCATTATATTTTGACACTAAAAACTTCAAAAATATTAGTTCCAACCAGTAGTAATATCAACTAACGAATAATGAGTAACGAGCACAGAGATTAATCCTCCATAACCTTGCACTACGTCAATAAAAAATACAATGTCAAGGTAAGTCTTTATCTCACAGACACACACGCCGGGCAAAGTATCAGAATCACAGAAACATAAGTAAAGCTTTCTGAAACCTTGATTCACTATATTTTGTATTAAAATACACAGTATAGTTGCTCCAGATTATATTGATAGTATTAATTTTGTATTCCTGTGTCTCAAATGTTATATTATTCGATGTAAATTTCAAGAGGTAGAATTAAATTTCCAGGGTTTCCTCTCTTTTGTAAAAATAAAACAGAAAATTGAATATAAAATAGTAGAGAAGAAAGGTAAATTGAGCTCCCACTTACGGTCACTTTCTTTCTTGTTGAATTTTGGTCCCCTGGCGTTTAATAAATTGTATACTTCCTTATTGTCAATTATGTTATTCTATTGTTAATATTATACTACTGTATTTCAGTGGAGCCTCTCCTTGACGACGCGGTCCAGTCTCGGTTTTCTTACATGTCAGGGTGAGCAGTGGCGGATCTAGGGGGGGGGGGGGGGTTGGGGGGGGTTGCAACCCCCCCAAAAAAAATCCGGGGACCATTTTTTAAAATCTTATCGCAAGAAAACGCCATTTTCACACACAGATTTTCAAAATTTTTCCCTACTGTGGGAGGGGGGACACCCCCCTCCCACACCCTCCCCCCTCGCTCGCTCCGCTCGCTTGGACTCGGTCGCTACGCTCCCTCGCATACCACCCCAACCCCCCCTTTATAAAAAGCTGGATCCGCCCCTGGTGAGCATCAGAGTGAGGCATTAATTATTTTGTGTTCACTGTTTGTGTTATGTTGTCATGCCTTTTTGTACCGTATTCAGTATACAATCTTTTATTATATTGATATGATATTATTGTAAATAGTATGTCGTTGAGTTTTATTTTCAGTTTAAAAATACAACAACAAAAGAGAAAAACAGGCTGCACATCAAACGCCCTCTCAAACCAACTCCTGGCGAAAATCATCGAAATCGACTCTAGCGCCGACAAACTAAACCCAACAACAATATCCCCCGAACAACATCTTCTTCTTATTCTTCTTCCTCTTCTTCCCCTTCCCCTTCCCCTCCCCCCCTCCCCCTCCTCCTCCTCCATCTCCTCCTCCTCCTCCTCCTCCTTCTCCTTCTCCTTCTCCTTCTCCTTCTCCTTCTCCTTCTCCTTCCCTTCTCCTTCTCCTTCTTCTTCTTCTTCTTCTTCTTCTTCTTCTTTTTCTTCTTCGTGGGCAGGGTAATTGATCGGCCACCCACTGCATGCTCATCTCCTTTGGAAATCAACTATCCCGTCATGGATTCATGTATATTTATATTCTTTATTGTAGAGTACAGGCGCGGATCCAGGAATTTCTTACCGGGTGGGCACACGGGGGGGCACCGTGTGGGAAAGAGAACATATATATATATTTTTTTTAGTCCCGAAAAAATCGCAACGACTCAAGCCAGCCGCTGAATAAGCGTGGGGGGGGGGGGGGGGGGGGGGGGGGGGGGGGGGGGGGGGGGGGGGGGGGGGGGGGAAGAGGACACTTTTTTTTTTTTTTTGGTCACGAAATTTTTAATTGACATTTTGCTTCGTTGGGGGGGGGGGGGGGGTAAGGTCACCTTTTTAGGTCAGCCATTGGCAATTTTTTTTTGTTTTTGTTTTTTTTTTATAAAAAAAAAAAAAAAAAAATGTTTAGCCGGGGGGGCACGCCCCTTTTTTCGGTATATTTTGGGCGAATTTAGGGCTGATTTTAACATATTTTTTTTGGCCGGGGGGCACGTGCCCCCTGTGCCCCCCCCTGGATCCGCCACTGGAGTATTCAATGTTTTATGCATTTATATGCTTGAGGAATAAAAAAAAAACAATCTACGTTGTCAAAACTGGACCAAAACACAACCCAAAACGAAATTTTATCAACAACGAGAGCAGTCTTTCTAAGAGACACCGTAGCTAATTTTTATTTGTGATCGG
>JAVYIG010011542.1:0-60031 GCA_035222895.1 Strongylocentrotus droebachiensis | reverse complement strand
TAATGTAGTCTTGCCAAGGGACATTAGTACCGCCACAGGGATTCGAACCCCGTCCGTGGGGATTCAAGTCCGGATACTAATCCACTGGACAACAACATCTCTACAGAGAGAGGGAGAGCTTTATGTGTTAATGTTGCTTCGCGGATTTGAGTTCATAGCAGTACCACAAAGGAAATGGACGATTTTTGCATCAACCAATCAAATAGACAAATTCCTCCCTCGAAATAAAAAAAGTTGTTCTGAGGCGTTTTATATTTTGTTTGGGAGATGTGTTCGAAAATCATAGCGGTAACCCCCACCCCCCCCCTCCTAATTAATAACGCTGTACCTGTTGAAACCAAGCTATATGCAGGGATATGAGAGTTAAACTCTCATCTCCCTGATATATGTAAACGTTTACGTACACACCTTTGTGCTCCGCCGTGTAAGACCACATCAAGACCACCGATGTTGATGTAACAGTTTGATGCCTTGGACGAAATGGTAGGTCGACCGGTAGTATCAACGCCTGCATTACAATAAGTAAAGTTTGGTGAAGAAAATCTATTTGGTTTTATAAACGTTCAGGTGGTGGAAACATGTGGGGGAAATAGGTGGATGCTCTGATATATATTGGCTCGTTACTCCTCTTCGTTTTCTTGTTCCTTTTTTCCTGTATTTTATTGAACTCGTATACAATTATTTGTCAAATTACTGCCCTCTTACATTTGATTGTGTAAGTCTCTCTAAAATAAACTTTTTCTTTCCCGGTCATTTTTCCACGCCTCCCAGGAACCTATTTTTTTTTTACAAGCTATGCTTTTCTATAGGTTCCTGCACATATCACAGTTTTGTGCTTTTCTTGTATGGGTTTCCTTTAACATGATAATAGTTGTTAAACACATTTTATGATATATAACTTTGAAGTCTGATTAATTTGTCAATTACTATAATCATTTATTTATTATGAAACAATATGTCTTGTATGTATATTTTGTTATCTGTATTAAATCTGCATGTGAAATGTAAAACCAATAAACTCAACTCAACTCAACTCAAGAGAGATAAAGGTAGATAGTGGGAAGGTGGGAGGGAAGGAGATAGCCAATCAGGGTGAGCGAGAGAGTGGGGGACAGATGGGAAAGCAAGAGAGAGAAAAGAGGGAAGGGAGTTGAAAGACAGAGAGACACAGAGAGAGAGGGAGAGAGAAGAGGATAAAGAGAGAGATGGGGAAAAGAGAGAAGGGACGGGGAAAGATAGAGAGAGAGAGAGAGAGAGAGAAGAGGGAGAAGAGAGATTAAAATAAAAAGCTTATGATGACAGAAAAGTTTGTCAGACTGGTCCGGACTGGTAAATTAAAACAAATATTGAGAAAAGGATATCACGATATTTGTTTCAGAATGTTTAGCCAATTATTCAGGCTATTTTCTCAAGTTCTTGAATATGCATTTACATTCAAAATGTTCCATAATAAAGTACCTCAACATGTTGAATCAGTTTTTACTGTAATGCTTTCGCTGTGTTCGCAATCTCAAATGAAGGGCCTGTTATATTTTATCGATATCTGCGTAACTTTACATACGACAAAATAATTTTGTGTTGTTCAATATGCTTTAAAATATTTTCTTAGTGGTAAGAACTTACCTATCCTCAACGTTACAGATAGATAAATAGATGAGGCACTCGCGTTAAAGTCTCCCGATTCCGATGTTGAGATATAATATGTACTAGGATTCGGGAAAAGAGAAAAGTAAGCGATTTGCAGAAGTCACCCCTTGCCGTAGTGCTATTCATGTCCATACGAAATTATTGATGTTAGATAATAATAACAAAATAATGATAATGATACAAAATAATAGAATAATGATAACAAACTCTTCATGTATTATGATAATCATAATGTTATATCCGCTATACAAAAACGGTTTATTATTATTTTCATCATCATTGTTATTGTTACTATCACTATTTTTGCTACAAATACCATTATTATCATTATCAATTATTATCATCATCATCAATCCTGCCACGTAACCCATATAACAACCGGATGGAGAGTGGGAAATGTGGATTTAAATTAATATTTGCCAAAAGACGGACGTGCCGGGCTGGGAATCGAACCCTCAACCCGTGGATTGAAAGTCAAATGAATGAACCACTATAATACCTCGATTCATCCATGTGTATAGTTTTCGTTTATCTAGATAGAAAATGAGAGGTGGCGGAATCCTCAACAAAGGGGGGGGGGGGGGGGGGGTGGGGTATATGTAATGTATCACTGACAATTCCACAAAGAATGAAAAATATACCACACTCACGAGTCATGTATTTTGTAATGCCAGTCCCCGTGCACCTTAAGGGAGATTCCACTCGTCTTCAGAGTCAGCCCCCGTGCTGCCTGGTTGATAGTTAGTGAAGCGGTCGGGATGGATAAATTCATAATGTGCACGCTGAAAACAAAACCAAAACAAGATCAATTAATACGACCAGTTTTTAACCGCGATCATGGTGATGTTGGCATTGTAAAATTCTAAGGACTTCTATTCTTTTCTCCTGATAAATTGTCTGAAACGTTGTCAGATGACCCCCCCCCCGATCTCGAATTGCTGATGCGCATGTAAAGGTACCCCCTCCCCCTCCCTACCTCTCATTCACTTCATGCCCAGCATACGCTACACGATCTTCCTGCGATCCCATTTTGTTTAAAGAAATGAGTTTTACATTAGATAAACACGATCGCAACTAAAATCAATTTAAAGGTACTTTGTCCCATTTGCAGGCAAACAAACTAAAGGGTTAATTTCCAACAGTATTTGATAGACGATACTTAGTTAGAACTTCCCTCGAAACGAAAGGGTTTGAAAATGGCTTTTTGTTGGAAAATAACGACCATTATATTAGTGATTGGAATCAACTAGTAATAGTCTGATTTTCAGACCCTTGTACCGAATGGTCGTACATTTTGTGCTACACTATTGAGTCAATCAGTTTAATTTTGGCCATTGCAAGTAGTGGGTTATTGATGTAGACAAATGCTCATGTACCTGTTACAGCCCATGTTATGTATGTTATTACGAAAGAAAAAAAGATTTCAGTCAGTCACTCAATAGTGTCTGACAGGGAAGTCTAGAAAGTAAACGGTTTTCCTTGCATAATTTAAATACAACGGCACTGCTAACGTTTACATTTCACAGATAGGACATACGTGATATAATTATTCCAATTTCCTGCGAAGTTCTACATAATTTGATGTTGGCTGCTAAAGGGACATAGTATCTTTAAGGTAGGCCTAAAGGTTATTTTCGTAATGTAACCAAATTTATGGTTACAATTTGCATGGGGTCCAGGGGTGGAGGACCCGATCGAGGCTCAGGGGTTTTAGGAATTTAATTATGGTCAGATGAGCATATATTTTAATACCTTATTTTTAAGACTGGCAGGTAACTAATTGGCATGGGGTTCAGGTGGCGCAGCCCCCTTACGCTCAGGGGTCATAGACATTAAATTACGGTCAAATGAGCACCAAAGGGCCGGCCTTAGTGCCCTTGGTGGGGTCCACGGGGCAGAGCCCCGGAAGCTCGGGGGTTGAGGTATTTAATTACGGACAGATGAGCACATTTTGATACCTTTTATGACTATGGCAGGTCACAATTAATTATTTCTTTACATTTCTCGTCAACATACTTTTTCAAAAAAATAAGGGGCCGGGGGACTCGAGCCCCCGAGCGCAGCCGATCCGCGGGCCCTGACATGTAGGCTTCCAAATGAGCATATTCTTTCCAGAATTCGGGAAGTTGTCATTTACAAAAAAAGTGAGAAAAGCGTTTGAATTTTATTGGGGCGGGGGCAATTGCCCCCCAAGCCCCCTATCAGAACCCCAGTGCGAGGGATGAGGGAGCACAATGAACGAGAGGGGCGAAGGTGACTACCCCCTCACAGGTTTTTGAAGATGTGTTGTATTTAACAAAATTACATTCCTTAGCAAAACTATAGACATGTTTAATACCAAGCAATATATACCTTTTTCACACTTCACTTTTACTCTGCCGGTAATGAGGGTGCAGTCCGAAGGGTTGTAAATATCTGTTTAGTAGGTACATTTTAGAAAGTAGGGAGCTTGGACATGGATGGGATTTATATTTCCCACTCTAGGCCTCTGTCACATAAATACGTGCATATTGATATCGCTATGGGAGTTGAAATGACAAATATCAGCCTGGCAAATATTAGTGACTCCTTACTTAAAAGAGCAAGCGGGATATATTCATTTTTGTAGCACTGATCTATTTCTATAACTCTTAATCTTGTAAACAAACAGTGTAAACAAACAGTGCAAACTGTGCTTACGTTATACCAACGGAATACCAACTACAATAATTACAGGTACATTTTGAAGGATATTATGCGAGGGAGGTTATAGTGACCGAGCGAGAAGATTATTGCATTTTTTTAGTCTAAACGCTGCACTCTTGGGCCCTCCAGAGCCTAAAAGTATGTTGCACTCTTTAGTATGTATATGCTATACCTTTTTAGTTGTTGCATTTTTTGAACGATCCCCCTTCAAAAAAAAAACGAGGGGATGTGTACCCCCCCCCCCCCCCGTCCTAGGGATCACCGCCTCTGAATAAAGCAATGGTATCAAACCTGATCTACGAACAAAAAAGTGGAAACGATTGATTTGCTTACTTTGTGACATCATAATTGACGTCACCGACACCGATGTTAACACTGCCGTGGAAGTCAGGAATAGTGAAACGCTGAATATGTTTTTGAAGCATCTGAATCCCGACATCTCTGACTGAAATGACAAAAAAAAGTTAAAGTACCTGTGACAGCGTTACGGGAGGGTGGGAGTTAACTGCGATTCACCCCTCCGTCTAGAAAGGGCTCTTAAACTTGACCATAGGTTGGATTGACACAATATTGCTGCAGTTAGATAGAGCACCACGAAGTAAAATCTAAAAAGTGAAATGTAGATATAACTTGCAAAATAAGAAGAACAACACCAATAAAACAAACAAACAAACATTAGGACGGAAACTTCAAAGACACACTTCTAGTAGCAGTAATATAGTCGATATGCATGCGACTGCATACAATACCTATGCGTTGTTTATATGGGAGTAACGTAATTATTGCATCTAAATTGTTGGTCATAAAGGTGGAATAATTATTTTTACCCCATTAACTTATTGCATTTTCTTCGTTTTGTTTGTATTTGTGGGGGCAGCGACGTACCCTAGTCCCCGCTGCGTACAGTCATGGTTCAGTGGCTAAGCAATGGCCTCGTTACTGTGAGCCCCCAGGATCAAAACCGTGTCAATGTGCTCTATTAGTGTGCTTTTATGAGCCGGGCATTAATCCTCATTACTGTTAGTTACGACTTAAAGATGTAGGTCCCCTAGTTGATTAGCAAAATAGCATACACATGCTTAATAGCAGTCACGCAAAACAAACACTCACAAATCATTATTCAATAAAATCTGACAATGTATACTTTTATCTAGATCTATTAGAAATAAATCATTCCATAAATTGACCAACGGTGAATTTCGCTACTTAATATCTGGAAGGATTCCAATGAGTCAGTTCGAAGTTAGTAATATTTTGCGGATAGGCAAATAAAGGTCATATTTCGGATACCGAATTTGCAAACTCACCGAGACGAAAACATGATCATTAAAGTTATACATGTATAATCGATATCCATTAATGCACAGATGGTACATTCACAGGTAAAAGTACTCTTTTCAAGAGAACAAACAAAAGCTATTCACGACATACTTTCATCACTTTGGCGCTGATTATTCTAAAATGCACAAAATGGGGATGATAAGATTTATTGATATCTTAAGCTCATATTTTATGCACTGGCTTTATACGAAGCGGTCAATTAACAAAAGTAATCTATTCGACATACATGCTACTAAATATAATAATAATATTCTTTTAGTCCACTCCAAATTTTATTAAACCGAAAATGGAAATTCTTTTTGCCCAATTGATCGTGAGAATTAGCAGCCCGGCAGCCCAACAATTCTATACACCAGGGATAAACAAAAGAGAATAAGAGAAGGGAATTCCCACACGGAAAAACCCGCTCGTATTGCGCAAACGTTTGACTCATGCAACATTGGGCCCATTGTCAAAGTCTGAACATTTGTCCCAAATTATGTTATAGAGATGATCAGTACTACAAAATTGAAGAATTACAACGAATAGAGACATTCAAAAGCTTTTTTGTTTGGGAGAAAAAAAATAGCAGCCCGGCAGCCACTGAGCACCGCCAGATCGACGTTGCTCTATTGCTCTATCCCCTTATTGTTGAACGTCAAACAAGGTAGCAGCAACTCCCGTCTTTTAACGTCTTTTGGTATGACGCGGCCGGGGTTCGAACCAACGACCTCCCGGGTTCGAACCCACGACCCCTCGGTTGTGAGTCGGACGCTCTACCGACTGAGCCAACACACCGGTATATTCCAACTAGGTATTAAATTTAATCTATGATCAGTTTTATGATATTTGTTGTTGCTGTTTTTGTATCTGGAAGGATTCATATTCTCCAAACCACAACAATTCTATTCACCAGGGATAAACAAAAGAGAATAAGAGAAGGGAATTCCCACACGGAAAAACCCGCTCGTATTGCGCAAAATAGTTAATGCTGCAAACGTTTGACTCATGCAACATTGGGCCTATTGTCAAAGTCTGAACATTTGTCCCAAATTATGTTATAGAGATGATCAGTACTACAAAATTGAAGAATTACAACGAATAGAGACATCCAAAAGCTTTTTTATCTGGCACTTTCAAATTTGTACATTGAATCATATTTTTATAAATCTACTGATATTATGAATCTGCAGATGTGTATGTACATAATATCAGGCACGTAGCCAGAGTTTGATGTTTGGGGGGCACATGTAATCGATAGAGGTAAAAAAAAAGGGGTCTAAAAAAGTTTAACCGATCTTGGAATTATTTTTTTTTGGGGGGGGGGCACGTGCCCCCCCCCCCCCCCCCCGTGGCTAAGTGCCTGCATAATATGGAGTAATTTAACATTATTTTATTTGACGAATTAAGAAGCAATCTACACTCGAATTTTGAGTTATTTTTCATCGTCGTGAGCAAATATTTCTGTTAGTTACGACTTAAAGATGTAGGTCCCCTAGTTGATTAGCAAAATAGCATACACATGCTTTAGCAGTCACGCAAAAAAAACACTCACAAATCATTATTCAATAAAATCTGAGAATGTATACTATTATCTAGATCTATTAGAAATAAACCATTCCATAAATTGACCAACGGTGAATTTCGCTCCTTAAGATCTGGAAGGATTCCAATGAGCCAGTTCGAAGTTAATATTTTGCGGATAGGCAAATAAAGGTCATATTTCGGATACCGAATTTGCAAACTCACCGAGACGAAAACATGATCATTAAAGTTATACATGTATAACCGATATCCATTAATACACCCATAGGCGCCAGAAGTAGGGGGGCAGGGGGGCAGTTGCCTCCCCCCCCCCCAGTCAAAAAAGTGGGGGGGGGGGCAAAACACATTTTTGCCCCCCCCCCTCCAAAAAAAAAAAAAAAGTAAAGGAGTAAACATGGTTTGTATTTTTAATCCAAAAGAACGTAACAATAATAAAAACCTGAATTAAATCAAATATACAATTCCATTCAAAGAAAAAGGAAAGTTCACAGGAATTAAATTTCATAAACATTGCGCATGCCACCTATACGGTATTTATCAGTGGAGGTCTCTATAATAGCGATACGCGCTTATCGGGGAAATATTGTGCGAGAATGGGAAAGCGTGTCCGTTTGTTTTTGTTATAGAGGTGAGAAGACATGAGCCCCTGAACGCTGGCGTACTGATGGTGGGGGGGGGGGGGGTGATGTATTTCTTATTCGAAACAAGTGATAAACAAATGTTGATGTTGTGACATGATTTTCCGGCATTTTTTCTCCATTTTTTGTGTAAGTCATACCTTTTTATGCGTTTGTTGGAAAATAAGAAATTCCCAAATTACAGTCAGGCGAAATACGCTTATTTAGAAGCCTTTATGTCATGGTCTGCAAAGTGGCTGGGCTCGAGCCCCCCCCCCCCCCTTTTTGTTTGGAAAAAGTATGTTAAAGAGAAAAAGAAAGAAAGACGGAGAAAAAAATAAATGACCTGCCAATGTCACAAATAAGGTATAAAAAAAATGCTCATCTGACCGTAATTAAATGCTTAAAACCCCAGAGCTTATGGGGGCTCCGCCCCCGGACCCCACCAAGGGACCTAAGGCGGGCCCCTGGATGCTCATCTGACCGTAATTAAAAAAACCTAAATCCCCTGAGCTTCCGGAAGCTCTGCCCCCTAGAACCCCACCAAGGGCTCTAAAGCGGGCCCTTGGATGCTCATCTGACCGTTATTAACTTATACCTCAAACCCCTGAGCTTCCGGGGCTTTGCCCCCTGGACCCCACTAAGGGTCCTAAGGCGGGCCCCTGGATGCTCATCTGACCTTAATTAAATACCTAAACCCCTGAGCTTCCGGGGGCTCTGCCCCCTGGACCCCACCAAGGGTCCTAAGGCGGGCCCCTGGATGCTCATCTGACCGTAATTAAATACCTAAAACCCCTGAGCTTCCGGGGGCTCTGCCCCCTGGACTACACCAAGGGCCCTAAGACGGCCCCTGGATGCTCATCTGACCGTAGTTAAATATTAAAACCTCTGAGCTTCTGGGGGCTCTCCACCCCCCCCCCCCTTGGAACACGTCAATTGCCTTACAGAGGGCCCCTGGATGCTCATGTAATCGTAATTAAATACCTAAAAACCCTGCGCTTCCGGGGGCTCAGCCCCTTGACCCCCTGCCGAGGCTCATGCCCTGGACCCTTATGTCAATTTACGCTCTACCTGATCGATAATACTCCACTTTGAAAAACGTTCTGCGGGACCTGCATGTAACGTGTAAGACTGGTGATGATGCCGATTTTTTGTCTGCCCCCCCCCCTTCCGAACTTTTTTCTCATTACGTCACTGCCCCTGGAATGTGAGCCCCCTGGAATGTATGCCCCCCCCCCCCCCCATCCCAAACTGCTTCCGGCGCGCCTGATATACACCGACGGTACATTCACAGGTATAAGTACTCTTTTCAAGAGGACAAACAAAAGCTATTCACGACTATTCTGATTATTCTAAAATGCACAAAATGGGAATGATAAGATTTATTGATATCTTAAGCTCTTATTTTGTGCACTTGCTTTATACGAAGCGGAAGATTAACAAAAGTAATCTATTCGACATACATGCTACTAAATATATTCAAATTGGGTATTGAGTTTAATCTATGATCAGTTTTATGATATTTGTTGTGGGGATTCATATTCCCCAAACCACAACAATTCTATTCACCAGGGATAAACAAAAGAGAATGAGAAATTCCCTTCTCTGAGAAGGGAATTTCCACACGGAAAAACCCGCTCGTATTGCGCAAAATAATTACTGCTGCAAACGTTTGACTTATGCAACATTGGGCCCATTGTCAAAGTCTGAACATTTGTCCCAAATTATGTTATAGAGATGATCGGTACTACAAAATTGAAGAATTACAACGAATAGAGACATCCAAAAGCATTTTTGTCTGGCACTTTCAAATTTGTACATTGAATCATATTTTTATAGATCTGCTGATATTATGAATCTGCAGATGTGTATGTACGTAATATGGAGTGATTTAAAATTATTTTATTTGATGAATTAAGAAGCAATCTACACTCGAACTTTTGAGTCATTTTTCATCGTCGTGAGCAAATATCTGAGCTCGATTGCAATCGCTACCCAGTCACTCCTGACAGCTTGGCCCAGACTTTCGGGCGGGACTATCTCTGAAAATTAGATACTAGTAGAACACCTCACTTTTTTATGTTAAACCAAGCTTTAACAATTTCGAACATATTAGAGACCTATTGTACAGTGCAGTAGTCATTTCTCTTTCCCCCCTTTCATAACCTCATTTTATGATCGGGAAATAACTTTTAAAACACAATCCTGGGTCTAATGTTAGATTGAACTACTATTAAGATGGAAACGTTGGGCTCTTTTAATTACTATTAGGGCTTTGTAAAATCTACATTCCAGACTGGGCTGATATCTAGGTTAGGCCAACTGTCAGCTGGTTAACTTAAGATGTAGACCTCTAAGCTTGATTCTAGGAATGGGTCTATCTTGGCTATAGACTGTTAGTACTTATGCCTATGTGCTTTCTTCGGTCATGACATGGTAAGTTCAAATTGGGGCAAGCCCATTTATGACTTGAGATAGTACTGCAAGAATGTTAATGTTTGTTTTTTATTTTAAAAAGAGTTCGTCATTCAGTGAATCAGTGATTACTAGTAACTGAATGAAGAGGGATGCCTACATGAAAGGAGCCCCCATGCTTTTTTAAAAGGTGGATTATGATTGACACTATAACTAAGACCACTGGAGTTGGTCTATAATTATTACATGATGTCTGAACCTTTGTTTCAGTAAAAGAAAATAATGGTGAAGGCAAATTCCCTGAAAATTGAGAACAATTCAGGAGGAAGGATAATTACTGACCTGCTGAATTTCTGACAGGTAGGCTGTATTAATAATTTTTTGTTTGTTTGCCCATACAGTTAAGACATAGTCAATGGTTCCATATAATGTGCATTCAAGTCTACTTGTAGGGCCTCCACGGAAAACAGTATTTAACTACTGATGGAGCCACCCTACTAAAAAAAGACTAATAAATAAATAAATAAAAATAAATAAATCACTCGCTTTCAGAAGAGGCAGAAAAATCAGACAAACCAATCAAAAAAAGTTTGATCAAAATCGGATAACTAATAAGAAAGTTATGAGTTTTTGAAAAAGTATGTAAAACTATGGAACAATGAAACGCACAAGAAAAATTGGGAACTCACTCATCAGTCTGTGACGTCATGTCCTCACTATCCACTTATTATTTTCTATTTATTGATAATACAAATTTCCTATTTTCCACTTAAGAATCGTATTTCTTCACACAAGCATCCAAGTTAGATTGATAGTAATATGTTTTTGTGTGGATGCACTAATACAGAGTAACTTTTTCCAGTTAAATCATGAAAAATGTGAATTTTAATAAACTATTTAATATATATAAATCAATATTTGGGGCCAGTCACCACGAAATGAGTCCAGTGTCGCATTAGGCTCAATCGTAGTAATAGCGATGTATAGTGTGTATGTACTGAAAATTGACCCACCTACCACATTTAAGATTTTTCCAAAAATCGACTTATTAAATTCTTTGTTTGTTGAAAGTTTCATTGAAATCGAATGATGGGAAGTGTGTTGTTGCTATGTTGTTGTTGACCAGACTATAATATGTTACGCATCATTAACTTTACACCTAATTATCTCAAAACTGAGTAATCCCATTGTTATAAAGTCCAATTAGGTTTTTGTTCATATTTCTGGATATAATTTATCAATTTTAATGTGTGACCCCTTAATTTAAAGCTTACTTAATGTAGATTCATATAATACTTAAAAACAGGAATAAAATTTTTGACCAACTGGACTCATTTCGTGGTGACAGGCCCCATTTATGAATATACAATATTCAGAAAATAGTATAAATTCTTCAAAGTTCATAAAAGATTTTGTGACATGTCATGCACGCAATATGATAAAAATCATTTAACCCGGGCGAAGGTATGGGGGAATCAAGTTTTGGGGGATAAAAAGGGAAATTAATGGGATATAGCTATGATATTTACTAAGGTAACGAAAACAAAATATATATTTATGTCGTCGATGAAAATGACCATGTGCGCATACACAAGTAAAAATAATTTAGCCTTCGTCCCGGGTTTATACTTATAGGGTTGAATTTGTAGACATCGGGACATTAATTATGTCAGTAAATGGTGGCTAGTTTTGTCGGTAGTCGGTATCCTCTACACCCCCTCCCCCACTGAAAAAGGTCTAGCGACGCCCTGTGCTGAGCTCGCCGCGTGAATGTAAACGCCAAAAGGACGCTAGACACGCAGAGAGCGCGCTAGACCAACACCAGACATATTACGTGGAGCACACGCCCTGTATACGCGCAGCGCGCAAGCAACGCGCTACACATTCGTGGTCAGCTCGCTAGCTTCTCCCAAGTCCTGATAAAAGTCGGGCGCACGACCTTTTCCCGATTTTCAATGCGCGGGTGGTGCGTCCCCCATGCGTCCCCTATGTGTGACCGGGCCGTTACGGCTAGTGTAGGGGGGCACCAAAGACTTTTAAATAAAATATGCGCACTCTACTCACCCCAAAACCAGTATGACCAAACGTCGACGCTTTTAATGTGTTTTTCCAGTAGTGTAAATGGTAGGTTTCATAAATGCAATTTAAATCTCGTTCTGTCTGTCTCTGTCTGTCTTTGTCATCTCTGTCCCTATCTCTCACCTCTCTCTATATCTATCTCTTTCTCTCTCTCTCTCTCTGCCCCACTCGTTCTCTCTTGCTCTTTTCCTTCCTCATTTCTCTATCACGCAATCAAGCAAGCAATAATCCGTTAATCAAATACAAATCATGTCAATCACCTACTTTTATTTTTGCAATCGCTTAATTTTTTCAGGGGCAATCACATCAAAATATTGAGAAATTTCTAGGGTAAAAACTCACAAAAGTCAAGGCCTTTCTGCGAAATTCTAACTTTGAACCCCGGCTCCACATTCCGATCAGCAGACGACCCCAAAACGCAGCACATCACGAGGAATCCCGCCAAAATGGGTGACATTAAACTTCCACTAAACATGTTGGATACACTCCGAACCATGAATTGAATACCAAACGATAACGTGAGCTGACTTATAGTGACTTATGTAAAGCTAGGTTATGAGGAAGTATATTGGCAAAATAATATTCATAGCTTCAAGCGTATTTCAGGCTGAAAATCATTTCATATGACTTTTTTTACATTCGCATGTTCCACTTCGTCAATCTCTTTCGTCTCTCAAATAAATTTGGTAAACATCCATTAGGAGAGAGAGAGAGAGAGAGAGAGGGACTGACGAAGTGGTACATGCGAATGTTAACAAAAGTCGTATGATATGATTTTCAGCCTAAAATACCCTGGAAGCTATAAATACACTTCCTTATAACCAAGCTTTACATAACTCACCATAAATCACGTTGGTAATCATTTGGTATTCAATTCATGGTTCGGAGTGTATCCAACATGTGGAGTGCCAGTGGAAGTTTAATGTCTCCGCTTTTGGCGGGATTTCTCGTGGCGTGCTGTATTTTGGGGTCGTCTGCTAACCGGAATGTGGAGCCGGGATTCAAAGTTAGAATTTCGCAGAAAGGCCTCAACTTTGGTAAGTGTTCACCCTAGAAATCTCTCAATATTGTGATATAATTACCCCCAAAATTGTACTGGTCTACAATTACACATACAAAAGACCATTCGACAAATCGTCGATTGTTTTTTCTTCACTACAATCTACACTACTGGAAAAACCCATGAAAAGCCGTCGAACTTTGCTCATACCGGTTCTTTATGAGTACCGGTAGTGCGCATATATTTGAAAGTCTTTGATGCCCGGCACAGGCCCCTCAAGCTCCGCCATGTTTGCTTAGATATTAGTGACTTTTAGATTTGCGTGGACTGATACGTGTGACGTTCATTCAAGGCAGTGCATTAAAAGGACGTTGATCGTAGCAATCCCCAATGTCTTCGTGCCAATCTAAAAGTCCCAATTAGTGACTTTTAGATTTGCGTGGACTGATACGTGTGACGTCCATTCAAGGCAGTGCATTAAAAGAACGTCGATCATAGCAATCCCCATTGTCTTCGTGCGAATCTAAAAGTCCCTATTTGAACACGATTTGAACGCACCTGCTGAGCCCCATGGGTAATTTATTTTTTGTTTGATGATCCTTCATTCGTATATGCTCTTAAAGCAACAGTAACAAAAAACGCGGATCAGCTTCGAGCATGCACATTGGGAGAGGTCATCTCCGCTGAGATGACCACACGTGACACTTGATTCAATCCGCCGAAGATGGCATTATCAACAAATTCAAAATTATGCTCACCAGCCCAGTCTGACTTAGTCTAGTTCTGGACCACTTTTATTGATTGTTTTATTCGCCGACTATGGATTTTGCCATCAATTGGCTTAACGCGTATAGTCGGCGAATAAAAAATCAATAAAAAGGAACCAAGTCTAGTCTAGACTAACCCTGAGTTGGCGTCCTAATGTAATGACCACGCCATCTTCGGCTGGTAGCCCAGATTCTGGACTAGTTGAATGGTGGAAAAATCCAAATACAGTACCTGGAAGGCAATCCATTGTGGGTGAACATGGGGAAGAAAAACACAGAAAAAAAGTAACCCGCAGGCACGTAACCACGGTTGTAGTGTGTGTATAGTGTATATGTGTGCGCGTGCGTGCGTGTGTGTGTGCGTGCGTGTGTGTGCGTGTGTGTGTGTGTGTGTGTGTGTTAGGGGATGCAGACATAGTGAGGTTGGAAAAACGACTTATATTTATATGCATGCATCGGACTTCAAGACTATCTGAGGCCGAGCATGCGGGTTGCGTCATAACCATATGGAACCCTTCTTCACACGTTGAAATGTGGTGGAAACACCCAAATGCCCGATAATATATAGCCATCTTGGTGGAAAATTTTTGTTGCTGTGAGGCCACCGATCCATTGCCAACACAGTAAAAAAAAAAAAAAAAAAAGCAAACCGCATGACAAAATATGAGCAAACACACTTGTTCATATGTGCTTTAAGTCAAAATTTCTACTCGACATTAATCTCAGGTTGGCTATAAAGGGAGTATATCATGGCAAATCAAAGAGATTCGATCATACACAGTATGTCCTCAGAAAGGATGGGTAGCATCGCGTCGCGTTGACTTGAACGCGTCCATTCGTCCAAAGCCCCCCCACCCCCCCCCCCCCCCCCCCCGGTTGGCAAATACTGGTTAACGCCGTCTTCGTCTTCTTTTGGACAACTGCACGTAAACGAATGGACTTGATTAACTGAGTCAGCGCGCGCTAAACTGGGTCAGTGCGCGCTAGCTTTTGCGAAACAGATCGAAGTTCTCCTCACGCTTCGGTTTCGCATTTGTTGCACGCACGCGAATGATGCGGTCGCGTCGTCCGTAGTCGTATTATACCCGATTGGCCTTGGGTAGGGCCACGGGAAAGACACATAGTCTCGTCATGACACACCCCCTTTAAACGGACAAGGGATTATCAATCTTGGGATAACATGTTCACGCACAGGGCTTATGCCGAAAGGGTGCGTAGCGTCGCGTTGACTTAATCGCGCCCATTCGTCCAAAGCCCCCCCCCCCGGTTTGGCCGAAAGTGTGCGTTGACTAGTCTTCCACATCAAATAATCGAAATAGAAACAAATTCAAAATTAAATAAAACCTTTATTTGTGCATCCGCAAATTTTAACTATACGAACTGGCTCATTGAGATATTAAGCGGCGAAAATAGATGTCATAAATATGAATTCAAGGTTTCATTAATTATATGACATGTTGTACTCTCATGAAAAAGGTATGGTTTATATATACAAGTATTCAGTCACATGCATATCGATATAATATTACTTGATGTGTGTCTTTTAATTTTACGTCATCTGTTTGTTCGGTTATTTATTCTGTTGTTGTTGTTCTTATTTTGTAATTTATATCTCAGTTGATTTTACTTCGTGGTGCACCCTCTCCCTGCAGCATTTGTGTCAATCCCATCCACCGGCAAATTTAAGAGGAGGGGGATATCGCAGCTACCCCCCCCCCCCCCCCGTCTCTCCCGTAACGCCGCCCCAGGTACTAGGGATGGTAAAGTTCCTGTTTAAGACCGCAATTGCCTTCAAAGTGCATGGTTATTGATCTTATTCTTATTCATGACAATTCTAGTGCCCTTTTAGAGAACCTAAAATTGCTATGAAGGTAATTTGTAGACCCCCAAAATGTGTGAATTTAGATTGAAAACGATCATACCAATTCAGCTCCACTTCATTAAAAAAAGGGTGACCGTTAATTAATTAATTGATAAGTAATAACAAACACAGGCCGGTTGGTTGTCTGTATTATAACCAACACAAACAAGCCAACAAAAAGCCAATATTGCAATTGGCTGGAATAAAACGTATAAACCTCGTTATTCAAGGGCTGGTTCAAAATTACCGGACAATAAAATTATTGTGGATCAAAACAAATATTAGAAATTTATGGATATTTAAGCCGTCTCTAAACCGATTTTGATCAAACAAAGATGATTTTTGTCATTTAAATTGTATATTCTTTCAAATTTGACACTTAGTTTTTCATTATCACACAAAAAATATTTTGTTTAGCGCCCTCAGCAATAAAACTCAACCATCCCTTTAAAAGGTGACCATGAACTTTTGTTTATTTCAGTAAGAGATGTCGGGATTCAGATGCTACAAAAACAGAAGCATCTGCTCGATATTCCCGATAAGTACGACATTATTAACCTGTATGTGACCAGCTTCTTTTATGTCGGTGACTTACATTATGACGTCACAAGGTAAACAAATCAACTGTTTTTTTTATCTTGTTGTTCGTAGTTATCATTTTACGTTTAGACTTTGATACCAATGCACTATTGATTTCTTTTCCATCAGTAAGCCCATGATGCATAAGAATAGGCCATTTTCGCAATTTAATCAAAATGAATGCATGCATACGTCTTTGTAAAGTGCCTCGATGAGAAATATCTCATTCACCTGATACCAGGCGCGGATCTACGGGGGGGGTTTAGGGGGTTTAAACCCCCCCCTTGGGCGGCCCAAAAAAAAAAAAAAAAAAAAAAAGGAAAAAAAAAGAAAAAAAAGAAAGAAAAAAATTGTGTTAATAGATGCCAGGAAAACATCACTTACGGGGTTCAAATAAACACCCCAAAAAAAATCGGCTCGCCGCTTCGCGGCTCGTGGACGATGCTCCGCATCGTCATTATTTTGGTCAACCCCCCCCTTAGCAAAAAGCTAGATCCGCCCCTGGATACGAATGATTGTATCTCTACAGAAAAAGGGTAAAGCGCTTAAATTGGTAGTTCCTATAGGTCAGACAAACATTACAACACGATCGTCTATTTACCAAAAATCAACTCAAGGGCAACTAACTTCTAGTTCTCATTAACAACTTCACGTAAATATTAGTAATACACATATTTACGTGT
Organism: Strongylocentrotus droebachiensis; assembly: GCA_035222895.1. Taxonomy (NCBI): domain Eukaryota; kingdom Metazoa; phylum Echinodermata; class Echinoidea; order Camarodonta; family Strongylocentrotidae; genus Strongylocentrotus; species Strongylocentrotus droebachiensis. Next base: position 42,833 of record JAVYIG010011542.1, on the reverse strand, counting down.
ATACCGTTTGTGCATTTAATAGTATGCAGAGCTATGTCTAAATATCGTTTCAAAACCATAACTGTTCAACATTACTTTTACGTTATGTGTACATGTATCTGAATTATTCTCTGCATTGTATGACTGTTCAAAATGTAATGTACTGTCATTGTTGTGATGTGTTGTCGTTAATAAATTCAAATTAAAATATCGATACCCTATTGAATGCCCAATATATTAGTGTCATGTTCGCACATTAAAAGTGACGCAAAGAAATTGAAATAAGGCCATTTTTGAAATGTGAGTTATGCGGATGCCTTTGTGAAGCATGTTGATACGAATTATTGTATTAAGCTGATACGAGTAAACGTATATCAGTAGTCAAAATTCAAAATGCATACATCAGCTGTTGCTATGTAGCACTAAGGAGTTTTAGGAGCTGGTGTCCCAACTGGCAACAAATTACTCCAAGCAGCTGCCGTTTTTTAAGGCTGCACAATATAATCTAAAGGTGTGCTGTTACATTTGATGTCCGAGGTTCGATGCCGCCAATATCATTGGAAAGCTTGAGAAGTGGTTGGCCCGAATTCACAAAGGAGGTTTGTCGTTGTCTGAAACGCATCGAAACGCGTCATATGTCGCTCATAAAACTCCTTTGTGAATTCGGGCCAATATGTTCACAAAGAAATATCGTGAATATTTCACTTTTCTTTGAACTAACGAGGGGACAATCGAACAAATGAAGAGCTACATGCTTACATTGTGTAATAGCAGTTTTAGTTTGTGAAAAATAGTACAATTTTACAATCCTAAAACCTGCAATTAGACACGTCATGTATTGTTCTTTATGATGTTAAATTTCAGATTAGTGCCCACTCATGCTCAGTCGAGTAATTTGATTAATATTTCAGGAAACTTTGCTCCATTTCCTTTCGCTTGCCTTCTATACAGGCAAGCAACGTGTACTGCTCGTATTATCAGACGAGTGGTGCGAAAATTAATTATCATTACAAAAGCATATTTCCCAAGATCAAGTTAAGCACTGCCTGACATATTTTCTCCTGGCGGCATCGAAGATGATACAAAACTCCTTGGTAGAACAAACATCAGTCTTGTTCAGACGGAGGCAAGTCACCCTAGGGTAAAGGTCGTGTTAAGAGCTAGTCGGGCCCGTAAATATGGCGAGGTAGGTGTAAAGGTAGGAGTAGTGACCGTCTGAACCATGATCGTGTTAGCTACACCTAGCTACCTTTACCATAGCCTCTTGTCGATGGCCCTGTTTATGTTGCATGCGAGCGAAGCGAGCCAGAAAGCCGAAGCGCTTCGGCTTTCTGGCTCGCTTCGCTCGCGCAGAGCGCCAGGGCCATCGACAAGAGGTTACCTTTACCCCAATCTATTTACTCCTAGAAAAATCCAGGAGTAACTCTCTAACGCGGCTAGAGGGTAGCGTAAGTTGACCGTGTGGATGCTCTCAACTTACACCTGGGAGTATCTGTGACCTTTCACGGGCCATCTATACACAGAGTTTGGCCAACTTGGTTTCACTGGGTCACATGCAACACGACGTACTTTCTATCTCTTTGGCTCAACAAAGCAGTTAATTGGATAAACTCTTTGTATAGATGGCTCTGCTCTCAATTACACCAGGGAGGCGTCTTTTTTATTTACACAATAGCCTGTGATTTTATGGCTTTAATTTCAATCAACCCGCTCGCGAAGAGTCTAGCCAGCTACTAAAGCTTGGAAATAGGTCACAAAAAAATAGACTGTGATTATTTATTGCTTTGCCTCATTTTATAAAGGCAAAAATAATCTCAATAAACACTGAGATTCGAACCCACAACTCCAACGTTGTATCACAACGTCCTTACCGATTGAGCTAATCATGGGTTTGCGTGATTATTATTACCCTATCACTAACCCTAACGGTTACCATGTGTGCATGCGCAGGTTTAGGTAGCTAGTTAGACTCTTCGCGAGCGCGTTTATTGAAATTCAAGCCGTACAAATCACAGGCTGCCGTGTTTAATAAAAAATTACGCACCCGGGAGTGTCTGTCTCTGCGTAAGTTACGCTAGTCGGTGGAAGCAGGCGCGGATCCAGGGGGGGGGGGGGGCCGAGCGTGCCTTGGCCCCCCCCCCCCCCGCAAAAAAAAAAAAAAAAAAAAGAGAGAGAGAAGGAAAAGAAGGGATAGAGGAGAGACAGAAAAGAAGGGGAAGAAGAAAAGAAAAGAGGGAAGAAGGAGATGGGGGAAGGACTTGCTTCCCCCTTCCCCCCCCCCCAATAAAAAAATAAAAGAGAAGGAAGGAAAGGGAAAGAAAAAAGATAAAGAGGAGATAAAGGGAAGGACAAAATAGGAAGAAGAAAAGAAAAGAAGGGGGATATCAGTTGCAATTTTCCCGCCAACAAGTTGTGGGTCGAGGGGGGGGGGGCAAAAGACCCTAGCCTCCCCCCCCCCCCCCCCCCGTCCCCGCTAAAAAAAAGAGAGAAGGAAGGAAAAGGGAAAGAGGAGAGCTAAAAGGGAACAAAAAGAGGAAGAAAAAAAAAAGGGAGAAAAAAAGCGGAGATCAGTTGCGGTTAATCCCGCCAACGATGTGTGGAGCGAGTTGGGGACCAATATGACCGTTTCCCTCCCCCCCCCCCCCCAGCAAACCTAAAAGAGAGATAAGGAAGGGAAGGGAAAGTGAAAAAGGAGAGAAAGGGAAAGGAAAAAAAGAGAATGAAGAAAGGTAAGGGATATCAGTTGCAATTTTCCCGCCAACAAGGTGTAGATCGAAGGGGGGGGGGGGGCACTGGCATACTGATAGGGGAGGGGGGGGGGGGGGGTTGGAGAAATAGAATTCAAACGTGGTTTATTTATAATTCCATAACGGTGGTTAACAAATAATGCTGAAATGAGATAATTTTCCTCACTTCATGCGTTTGTTGGAAAATGACAAATTCCTAAATTTACAGCCAGGCAAGAAAATGCTTCTTGAGATGCCTACATATCAGGGCCCGCGGAAAGACAGGGATCGGGATCCTCGAGCCCCTCCCCCCACACTTTCTTTGAAAAAGTATATTAAAGAGAAATAGAAAGAAAGAGAGCGAGAAAGAAAAAATAGTAAACTGCCAGTGTCACATTATAATGGGGTATCAAAATATGCTCATCTGACCATGATTAAATTAATGCCTAAAATCCTATTAGGCTCTGCCCCCTGGATTCCACCTAGGGCCCTAAGGAGGGCCCTTAGATGCTCATATGACGGTCATTTAATGCCTAAAACCCCTGATTTCTGGGGGCTCTGCCCCCTGGACCCTACGCCAAATAGTGTCCTGCTAGTGTCACAAATAATAAGGTATCAAAAATGCTCATCTGACCGTAATTAAACGCCTAAAACCCCTGAGCTTCTGGGGGCTCTGCCCCCTGGACCCAACCAAGAGCCCTTATAGGCGGGCCCCTCGATACTCATCTGACCGTGATTGAGTGCCTAAAACCCTTGAGATTCCGGGGCTCCGCCCCCTGACCCCCAAGCCAATTAGTGACCTGCCATTGTAACAATTAGGTATCAAAATAATGCTCATCTGACCGTAATTAAATGCCTAAACTCCTGAACTTCCGGGGCTCTGCCCCCTGGAACCCGTCTAGGGCGCTAAGGCGGACCCCTGAATGCTAATCTGACCGTAAATTAAAACCTTAAACCCCTGAGCTTCCGGCGCGGACAAGGTATCAACATAATCATCTGACAGCAGGCGCGTAGCCAGGGCGGTGGGATGGTCCCTCAATAAACGCTGGCCAAAAAAGAGAGGAGTGTAAAGGAAGAGGACGTAGGAAGAAAAGGGAATATACAAAGAACATATTTAAAATTCAGACAAGGATTAAGAGTCGAGAACGGTACAACGAATCGTCTTCTTTCTCTAATGAAGTAATGAAACGTCAAAGCTTCCGCGCTATGCGCGGGGGGAGGGCAGGGGGAACTTAATTCAGACGAGGATAATTTTCGGGAACGGTACAACGAATCGTCTTCTTTCTATAATAATTTAACGTCGAAGCTTCCGCGCTTCGCGCGAAGGGGGGGGGGGGGAATTGATTTAAACAAGGATTAAGGGAACTTAATTCAGACGAGGATAATTTTCGAGAACGGTACGACGTATCTTCCTCTCTCTCTAATGATTTAATGAAAAGTAAAAGCTCCCGCGCTTCGCGCGGGTGGGGGAAACTAAATTATTTTCGAGAGCGGAACAACGAATCGTCTTCATTCTCTAAAAATTTAATGAAACGTCGAAGCGGGGGGAAAACTGAATTTAGACAAGGATTAAGAGTCGAGAACGGTACAACGAATCGTCTTCTTTCTCTAATGAATTAATGAAACGTCAAAGCTTCCGCGCTACGCGCGGGGGAGGGCAGGGGGAACTTAATTTAGACAAGGATTAAAAGTCATAACGGTACAACGAATCGTCTTATTTCGCTAATGATTTAATGAAACGTAAAAGCTGTATTCAGACGAGGATTATTTTCGAGAACGGTACAACGAATCGTCTTCTTTCTCTAATGATTTAATGAAACGTACAAGCTTCCGCGCTTCGCGCGGGAGGGAGGAGGGGAAAACTGAATTCAGATGAGGATTAAGAGTCGAGAACGGTACAACGCATCGACTTCTTTCTCTAATGATTTAATGAAACGTAAAAGCTTCCGCGCTTTGCGCGGGAGAGGGGGATGAATTAAGACGAGGATTAAGAGTAAAAAACTGTACAACGAATCGTCTTTTTTTTCTAATGATTTAATGAAACGTAAAAGCTTCCGCGCTTTGCGCGGGAGGGGAAAAACTATTTTCAGACGAATAGGCACGTACAGAAGGGGGAGGGGGTTAGGGGGTTGACCCTCCGCCCTTCGGTTTTTTATGTGTGTATTTTGGAGCAACCGCCCCCCCCCCCCCTTTTCTGTGATTTTTTTTTTTTTAATTTAAAAAAAAAAAAAAAAAAAAAATATGCCGATGGCTGACCTAAAAAAGGTGACCTCACCCCCCCCCCCAACGGAACAAAATGTTTTTTTTTTTCAAATTTCGAGACCCCAAAAAAAGGGTCCCCCCCCCCCCCCCCGCTTATTTAGCGGCTGGCTGAGTCGTTACGAATTTTTTTCGGACCAAAACAAAAAAAGTGCCCCCCCCCCCCCCCCCTAAGAAATCCTGGATCCGCGCCTGGGTGGAAGATCGTGTTAACTTACTCGTGGTAAGTTGGTCCGAGTATTAGCATGTGGACAACTATTGGTGCTGGTGCAAGTGAAATATACATGAGGTATTTACTGCTGCCGGGATTAACTTACACCGACTAACAAAACCCCGCCTGCACAAGACTATTATGACTTTCCCTACCTAACAACACGGATCAAATGTAATTGTTAGCCTGATTATTGAAATACAATTATTTGCAACAGATGAATGACAAAATAATTCGTATCGAGGCGCTTCACAAAGGCATACGGTGTAGGCATAAATTTGGTCACATTACGAAAAGTAGTTGCGATCGTGTCATATGTAATGTAAAAATCATTTCTTTGACAAATCGGATCGCAAGCTGATTGTGTAGCATATGCTGGGCATGGGGTGAATGAGCGGTAGGGAGGGGGGGGTACTAACTTTTACATGCGCATCAGCAATAGGTCATGTCATACTAGGGGGTCGTCTGTTCAAATTTCAGACAAATTTATCTGGAAATAAGAATAGGAGTCCTCAGACTTTCAAAATTGCCAATATCGCCATGATCGCTGATAAAAAAAATGGTCGTTATTCTTTATCTTGTTTCTTTTCAGAATGAGCATTACGAAACTGGACATTCTGACCGCTTCACTAACTACCAACCCGGCAGCACGGGGGCTGACTCTGAAGACGAGTGGAATCTCCCTCAAGGTGCATGGGCAGTATCGCTACAACATATGTGGCTTTTCATTTTGGTATATTTTTCATTCTTTATGGAATTGTGATATATTATATATTACCCCTTTGTTCAAAGGTTCAACCTTTCCCCCCTTTTTATCTATTTCTGGATGAGCAACAGTTAAATGAATAGAGGAATCGTAGTACTATAGCGGTTCGTTCACCTGACTTTCAATCAACGAGTTGAAAGTTCGAATCCCAGCCCGGCACTCCCGTCTTGTGGCTAAAGTTTGATTTCACATTGCCATTTTTCACCCGGTTGTTATATGGATACCAGGCAGGGTTTGTTCCTTGAAATACATTGTGCGCTGGTCTACGGCTGCTAGACCTGACGCCAGGGTAATCAAAATCCTTTGGAAGCGCAAATGGACGTTATAGTTCCCTATAATTATGATAATAATTAATAAAGATAATAATGATGGTAACAACAATGATAATATCAATAAAAATGATGAGATGATAATGAACCCCTTCTTGTAGAGTGCATATAACATTATGATTGTCAGAATATAAGAAGAGTTTGTTATCGTTATTACAATTGTTATTATCATTATCTAACATCAATATTATTGTATTGACATTATTGTATAAGATTATGATTGTCAAAATACAAGAAGAGTTTGTTATCATTATTACAACTATTTTTATCATTATCATTATTATTGCTATCATTATCTAACATCAATATTTTCGTATTAACATACATGTTTTGTTAATTTCTTAAGTAATGTGAGTAATGTTTGATCTTCTTGGTAATTTAAGTAATGTTAATTTGTTAAGTTTTGTTAGTAATTGTTGATCTTCTTGGTATTTAAGTAATGTTAATTTGTGTATATAAGTTTTTAAACAAATCTTGGTTATTTAAGTAATCTTAATTCCATTAGTAATATTGATTTGTGTACAGCGCTTTGAAACTTTTATGTCACAAGTGCTATATAAATTGTTCATATCATTATTATTATTATTATGTATAGCACTACGACAAAGTGTGACTTCTGCAAATCGCTTACTTTTCTCTTCTCCTGAATCTTAGTACACTTCTCCCATTTTGGGACTCGGGAGAGTTTGACGCGAGTGCCTCATCTATCTCTTTATCTTTAACGCTGAAGATAGGTGAGTTCCTACCAATAAGAAAACATTTTAAAGCATTTTCATCCACAAATAATTACTTCATTGTGAGAATAACGTAGATATCATTGGTAAAGGATAGCAGGCCGTTAATTTGAGACTGCGGACACAGAGAGAGAATTACAGTAAAAACTTATTAAACATTTTGAGGTACTTTATTATGAAATATTTTGGATGCAGTTTTATATAATTAAACAACATGAGAAAATAGCCTAAATAATTGGCTAAATACTGTGAAACAGTATTGAGGAAAGAATATCACGACAGTCGTGATATTCTTTCCTCAATACACTGTATTCGTTTTCTTTTTGTAGGAGTAGTTAATCAATACCTGTCCTGATCAGTCTGACAAACTTTTCTGTCATCATAAGCTTTTTCATTTGTTACTAACAATTTAGGATATAGGGCGCTGTTGTGCTGCTGCCAAACCTCCCAAATTATTGTTGATCTTGGTGTATCTGGAGATTTTTGTTTAATCGGAGTTAGTGTCATGTGGTTTTGTTAGTGGTTGTCGCCCTACTAGACAAGTTTGACATCGATCCATCATTTTACTTTTGAGTAAATTGAGTATGATTTCTGATCATGTTTGGACTGTCTTGCTGCTGTATTTGATACACTGTAGTAAAGGGCATATAGCTGAGAGTACAGCTATTGTTAACCCCACACCAACAATAGATGAGCTTCTGGCTGGAGTGTGGATGAATGGAGTAATCATGGATGACCGCACCCCATCCATTGTTGTGAAGTCAAGTTCTCATGTCAATGGATCTAGAATGTGTTATACAAGGCAAGCCTTGTTTTCTCTTTGCCATAGCTATGGGACTAAGTGTATTTCCCCCGATACTTATGCTCACATCAAGGAGTTGGGTATCGATCATGTGAGAGGAATAAGAGGTGGATGTCATATTCATAGGAGGACTGGCAATACACCGATGCAGAAGTATCCACAGAAAAAGTATGTATTCACTCAGGAGATTGAGAATGACAATGACAATCCGTTCTGGGATAGCTAAAGCATTTGTAGACTTTCAAATAGATGGTTCTGCGCAGGGGCGTCGCTAGACCTTTTTCAGTGGGGGGGGGGGGGGGGGGGGGTGGGTGTAGAGGCCAACGATTACCGACAAAACTAGCCACCAATTACCGACAGAATTAAATTATTTTTCCTATGGACTATCTATATATAGTACTTGCGTATGCGCAAAATTAATGGTTATTTTCCTCGACGACATAAATATATGAATTATTTCGTCAACTTAGTCAGCATAGCTATATTTTAATGCAGGCGCGGAGCTAGGTTCTTATTTTAGGGAGGGGCGGAAGAGAGCAAGCGAATCACTTAAAGAGCGCGCAAAACGCGCTCATTAGGGGGGGGGGTGGGTGATAGGCCTCCCGCGCAAAGCGCGGAAGCTTAAACGTTACCTTAAATTATTAGGAAAAGAAGACGATTTATTGTACCGTTCTCGACTGTTAATCCTTGTCTTAATGAAGTTCCCCCCCCCCCTCCCGCGCGAAAGCTTTGACGTTTCATTAAATTATGAGAAAAGCAGACGATTCGGTGTACTGTTCTCAACTCTTAAGCCTTATTTGAATTCAGTTCTCCCCCTCCCTCGCAAAGCGCCGAAGTTTTGGCGTTTCATTAAATTATTAGAGAAAGTAGACGATTCGTTGAACCGTGCTCGACTCTTAATCCTTTGACGTTTCATTAAATTATGAGAAAAAAGCAGACGATTCGGTGTACTGTTTTCGACTCTTAATCCTTATCTGAATTCAGTTCTCCCCCTCCCGCGCGAAGCGCGGAAGTTTTGGCGTTTCATTAAATTATAAGAGAAAGTAGACGATTCGTTGAACCGTGCTCGACTCTTAATCCTTTGACGTTTCATTAAATTATGAGAAAAAAGCAGACGATTCGGTGTACTGTTTTCGACTCTTAATCCTTATCTGAATTCAGTTCTACCTCCCGCGCGAAGCGCGGAAGTTTTGGCGTTTCATTAAATTTTTAGAGAAAGTAGACGATTCGTTGAACCGTGCTCGACTCTTAAAGGGATAGTTGAGTTCTGTTTTCAGACCGCAAATCCCTTCAAAGTGCATGGTTATTTCTCTTATTCTTATCTATGACATTTATAGTGCCCTTTTAGGACCTAAAATTGCTATGAAGGTAAATTTTAGACCCCAAAATGTGTAAAATTTAGTCAAGTACGATCTTACCAATTCAGCTCCACTTTCAACAAAACACGATGACCGTTAATTAATTATTTGATTAAAAATAACAATACATGAGCCGGCTAATTGTGGGTAATATAAGCAACACGAATATGCCAACAAAAAAGCCAACATCGGCATTGGTTGAAATACGACGTAAAAGGCGTTATTTCGTTTTTTAAAGGTTTTTTCAAATTTTTCAAAATACCTAATATCTGTGGGGGTACACAAGTATTAGAAATCGTTATATTTCAGCCGTCTCTGAACCGATTTTGATCAAACAAAGATGATTTTGTCATTTAAATATATTATGTTCTTTCAAATTTGACACTCAGTATTCATTATCTCACAAACAAATATTTTGTGTAGCGCCCTCTGCAACAGAACTCAACTATCCCTTTAATCCTTGTTTGAATGAAGCTTCCCCCTCCTGCGCGAAGCGCGGAAATTTTGGCGTTTCATTAAATTATTAGAGAAAGTAGACAATTCGGTGAACCGTGCTCGACTCTTAATACTTTGACGTTTCATTAAATTATTAGAGAAAGTAGACGATTTGTTGAACCGTGCTCGACTCTTTATCCTTGTCTGAATGAAGTTTCCTCCACCCGCGCGAAGCGCGGAATTTTTGACCTTTTCCTTTAATTATTAGAGAAATAAGACGATTCGTTGTACTGTCTCCACTCGTCTACATGAAGTTTTCCCCTCCCGCGCGAAGCGCGAAATTTTTGGCGTTTCAACACAATATAGAGAAAGGAAGACGATATGTCGTACCGTTTTCGACTCTTAATAAGCCATATATTTTTCTGAATTCAGTTTACCCCTCTCGCGCGAAGCGCGGAAGCTTTGACGTTTCCTTAAATTATTAGAGAAAGAAGACGATCCGTTGTACCGTTCTCGACTCGTCTAAATTAAATCTTCCCCTTCCGCGCGAAATCTTTGGCGTTTCATCACAATATAGAGAAAGGAAAACGATTCGTCGTACCGTTGTTGACTTTTAAACTTTGTTTGAATTTAGTTTCCCCGAAAATGTTAAACCTCTGATTTCTTTAGCTGATATTATAGGAAAGTGAAACTTTGAGAAAAAATACAAGTATTGTATTTGTAGTCACTCTCGAAGTCGTCACAGCGGATAAAAAGTCACAGTTCGTAGGGAAAAAAACTTGTTAGCCGACCGACCGACAATATACATCTCACCGACTTCAAAATTCTGCATTGATATTAGTACACGAGGATCGAGCAAGAACACCGACACAGCTGACCCGACACAGCAACATATTTACTCGTGTCTTTCTTGCTCCCTCGACGAGACGACTCCACCCAACAACCCCCTTCTCTCTTTTACTCCCACTCCTCTTTTCTCAGGATCTTACCTCCCCCCTCTCTCCTCTCTTTCATCCGTTTCTTTTGTTTCCCCTTTTACTCTTTTTTCTTCTTTTTTTCCTTTTCTTTTTTTCCTCTCCTCTCTCTCTTTCTTCTCTTTTCTTTCCTTTCTTTTCCTTCTTTCCTTTCTTTTCCTTTCTTTCTTTTCTTTTCCTTTACTTTTTTCCTTTCTTTCCTTTTCCCTCTCTCTTTTTCCCTCCCCCTTTTCTCTTTTTTCCCGACGGCAACGCAATTTTACCGACAAAATCCTGACAGGTGGGGGGGTGTCGCACCCCCCCCCCCACACCCCCCCCCCCCCCTTTGGCGACGCCCCTGGTTCTGCGGATACACAGGCTTTATTCTACAAGTACGCCATCTGTACAGTGCTGGATAACCTATGTCCATCCACAAAAAAGACTCGAAATCTATGAAGCAAGGCGTAATAGACGAAGACTTGAAAATGTGTGGTCTAGGAGTCTCACAATTGGTGATCACATTAGGTATTTGGACCAGATTCATGTTCTAGGCAGTCTCGTTCGAAAGGCAAAGTCGTCATACTACAATGACCAGTTAAGTAATGCTGATACGAAGTCGATTTTCCGTGTACTTAACACCCTCTTGAACAGCTAGATCTCCAACTGTTTTGCCAATTACACATGTGTCTGCAAGTGATCTATCGGACAGATTTGTTAGATACTTTATCGAGAAGGGAGCCAAGATAAAAGAAGCTCTGTCATCTGCTTCTTCCTCATCTAACGATCCTACATGTAGAACTATTATAGGGATCATCATCCTGGAGAGCTGACCTCGAGTATTGCAGAGTTATCCGACTTTGACTCTGTGACCGCAGATAAAGTCCGCAAGGTTATCATGGCATCACCAAATAAGTCTTGCTCACTTGATCCTTTTCCAGTGTGGTTGTTAAAGGAGAACATTGACATATTTCTATCTCACATAGTTTCAATAGTCCAGACATCCATGGAGTCATCCCTAAAGGAAGCTGTTGTCACGCCTCTCATCAAGTCAGAAGCATAACCTCGATCGAGATAACTTGAAAAAACTATCGCCCGGTCTCCAATCTGCCCTTCCTATCCAAGATCATTGAAAAGGCAGTTCTGCTGCAGGTTACAGCTAGAGCACTTGGAATTTAATGAGCTAAACAGTGATTGTCAGTCAGCCTATCGACAACATCATAGCACGGAGACAGCACTTCTGAAGATGAAGAATGATATCCTGCAGGCTATAGACATGAAACATGTGACTTTCCCAAGACGAAAATCCAATTGAATCCCCATTGAATGTCCCCATTGAATCCAATTTGGAGTAAATGGAAAGTGAAACAATGGGTACCCATTGAAACCAATGGGGACCAATTGCCAATTGGTTCCAATGGGGACCAATTGCCAATTGGTTTCAATGGGTACCAATTCTGCTGCATAGGGACCATGGGGACCAATTGCCAATTGGTTCCAATGGGGACCAATTGCCAATTGGTTTCAATGGGTACCCATTGTTTCACTTTCCATTTACTCCAAATTGGGGACCAATTGCCAATTGGTTCCAATGGGGACCAATTGCCAATTGGTTTCAATGGGTACCCATTGTTTCACTTTCCATTTACTCCAAATTGCCAATTGGTATTGAATTGGGATTCAATGGGGGCTTTCAATGGGGATTCAATTGGTAAATCGATCCAGTTAGAAGAACCAGTGATAAATTATTGATACTTCATAATCGATATTGGCAACTGTCCACCAATTAGGTATATTCCAATCTCATTTGCATTAACTTCATCACAAAGATCATTTGAAGTGAATTCAAGAGTTTCATTTACAGTGACATTGGCTCGTACAAATATATATATACTAAATATATATACTAAATATGTATATATACTAAATATGTATATTGTTTCTTGGTTAGTAATCATAATCTCAATATATAAATCAATATATCTATTGCTAAAACGTGAATGTAATTGTAACATGATCAGACAAAATAATCTATTGGTTAATGATTGCTGAAGGAATAAAGAAATCACAAAAGTGATGTGCATTGTCATAATTTGCTTAACAAATCATGATAAATTTATTTTTCTGTGACACGTGTAAAGTGATAATGAATATTCATGAGATGCCTAGATTTGTTGGTTTCAATTGGCCAATTGGTGTCAATGGGACCAATTGAAGTCCAAATTAAGGCCAATTGGTCCAATTGAAACCAATTGGGGACCCATTAAAGTCTAATGGGGCCTAGGCCAATGGGTCCAATTTGTCCAATGGGGCCAATCCGGACCAATTGAAACCAATTGGGGACCCATTAAAGTCTAATGGGGCCTAGGCCAATGGGGCCTAGGCCAATGGGGCCAATGGGGCCAATTTGTCCAATGGGGCCAATCCGGACCAATTGAAACCAATTGGGGAAGTCTAATGGGGCCTAGGCCAATGGGGCCAATTTGTCCAATGGGGCCAATCTGGACCAATTGAAAATATCTGAGGTCCCATTGAAACCTGTTAAAACCTATTGAGACCAATTGAAACCAATTGAAATTTCAATTGGTGTTCAATTGGTTTCAATTGGATTTTCGTCTTGGGATTTGTTTAGATCTTTCAGCTGCCTTTGACTCAGTAGATCATACAATCCTTCTTGATCGACTCTCCAAAGTGTTTAATATCACAGGTAGTGCTTTATCCTGGTTCACTTCTTACCTGTCGGGTCGCACCAGCAGATGCAAAGTAACATGTGAACTATCTACTCGACAGTCTCCGAGTGATTACGGCGTACCGCAAGGATCAGTAATCGGACCGCGACTCTTCAGCATGTACACGCAACCACTATCGGACATAATTGGACAGTATGAAGGTGTGCGCTATCACTCATATGCAGACGATATTTCATTGTATGTTTTTGCTGATCCTAGGAGTACAGAATCAATGAACCATATCATGCCCTTTCATCTTTATCAAGCTGTGTTGAGTACCTACAGAAATGGATGGCGTGTAATATGCTGAAGCTAAATTGTGACAAAACTGACTTTCTTGTAGTATCTACCCGACAAGCACGGCAGTATGTGTCTGATGCCAAACTGTCGATTTCTGGCCACTCGATCAATCCAACATTTACTGCAAAAAGTCTTGGTGTGGAGTTTGATTCACCACTCAAGATGGATCGTCACGTGTCATCCCTCTGTCGTGGACCTTTCGTAGATGGGAAAGCATGTGAGCATGCTGTCCGAGCTAGTTGTCTCGTCTTGACTTTGCCAATTCATTATTGTATGGGATCGATCAAGTCATCATGCACAATCTCCAGAAGATTCAGAATCGCGGAGCAAAGCTGAACTACTTGGCCCGTAAGCACGATCATGTCACCCCGTTGCTTAAAGAACTACATTGGCTTCCAATCAAGCAACGCATTGAGTTTAAGATCCTGACGGTTGTCTACAGGTGCATCCAAAACAAGGCTCCAGTGTATCTCAATTCTCTCATTGTACCCTATCAATCTGCTCGTCCTGGCCTTCGCTCGTGTACTGACAGCACCCTGCTGCACGTTCCTCGAACATACACCAAAGCTGGCGACAGTGCTTTCCATGCATGTGCTCCTCGACTCTGGAATGAGCTTCCACTTTTTATTCGATTAGCACCTTCGCTGGATGTCTTCCGAAAATGTCTCAAAACTCTCCTCTTTGACCATGATCAACAATAGATTCTTTGATAGCTATTATTTAAAGCGCTGTGAAACAACAGTTAGTTGTAAGACCGCTATAGAAATGACTTTATTGTATTGTATTGTATTTCATTTAATCTCTCTATACTCCCTGTTCTCTCTACCCCTCTCCCTGTATCTCTCTGTCTTTCAACTCCCTTCCTTCTCCCTTCTCTCTCTCTTTCTCTTCCTTCTCTCTCTCGTTCTCTCTTCCTTCTCTTTCTCTCTCTTCCTCCTCTCTTTCTCTCTTTCTCTCTTTCCTCTCTCTCTTTTTAATGGCACTTCTTTCTCCCTGTCTCTGTGTCTCTCTGTCTTTCAACTCCTTTTCCCATCTTTCTCTCTCTTTCTTTCCCATCTACCCCCCCCCCTCCTTTCTTGCTTACCATTGGCCTTCCTATCTCCCTCTCTCTACTCCCACTATCTCATCTCTCTTCTCGCTCAAAATATAAAATTGAACTTCTTCACTACTCTTTACTTCTTGTAATGTAGGAGTTGATATCACCGGTCGACCTACCATTTCGTCAAGGGAATCAAACTGTGCCATCAACATCGGTGGTCTTGATGTTGATGATCTACAAGGTGCTTTTAGGTGTGTAGACGTATAGGTCCGAATTCACAAAGGAGGTTTGTCGACAAACCTAGATGTATGTGCGTCATATGACGTGTTTCTACGCGTTTCAAACCAAGGTTTGATAAACCTAGGTTAGTCGACAAACCTCATTCGGGAATTCGGGCCATATAGTTTGGTATAAACAGGTGCTTATGAACCCTCAACGTTGAAAATAGACCTAACCATTCCTCATTCTGTACCCGAAAACGTGTGGACGGAAATCAAGGGGAGACGGCGCTGTGTGTGGGATCGATGCGTGTGATGGAAGAATAAAAACAAAGAACGGACTGAATCTGGACTAGGCGCTAAACCTCAACTGTTTACCAGGTTGTGAGATAAAAGAGCGCATATACGAGGATTAAGAACTCCTACATCAAAAAATGGTATCTCAGGAAATGTTCGCTGTCCCTTTCAACGATTTTTCATCAATTGTTGAATGTGTAATGAGTTAAAAAAAGCAAATACAAACGTTTGTAGTTTCATACTGCAAAACTACAAAAAGCACGCGAAATCATGCATTAGCAAACTTAAAGGGGGTGAAGCATGACAAGGCTACTTGTCTTTTCCGTGGCCTGACTCGGGGCCAATCGGATATAATACGACTACGGACGATGCGACCGCAGTATTCACGTGCGTGCAACATACGCGAAACCGAAGCGTGATAGGAGAACTTCGGTCTGTTTCGCGAACTCTAGCGTGCTGACCGTTAATCACATCCATTCGTTTAAGGGCAGTTGTCCAAAAGAAGTCGTAGATGGCGTTAACCAGTATTTGCCATGCTACACCCCCTTTAAAGTAGCTGTGCAAAGATTTTAAAAACCATTTTTTTTTTCTTATTGCAAGGTGAAACTTTGATTGGACAATTTTATGAATAATTTATAATACAATTGACTGAAAGTAGGGGAGTTTGATGTGATGCACAATTGCACTCCTCTGTTAATAATCGAATAGTCCATGGTGGTCATGAATATTCATGTTTCTGCTTACCTCGGCAAAATGCTTGCCTATACTAAATGGAAAAATTACGGTGGGGGTTGGATGAAATGGACATAATGAACAAATCAGAACTGATCTATGATAATTCATACTTCTTATCCTTCGTGTGCTTGACTTAAAACCTTACAATCGCCTGGTAAATTGAGTCCAAAGTTCGACTTGTTGTACATGTGTTATATAGGCAATGGCGAGTTTGCGACCTATTTTGATAAAATTACGGTGGGTGAACTTTCAAAAGTCAATGGGACATGAGGGTTCCAATGAAAGAGCTAGTGATAACGTACGTCGGGGTGGATGTGCTTTTCGTTTAAACAAAAAATGAATTTTAACGATTTTGGGGGGTAAAAGTCCATAGGCTAACGTACATGTTAGGCCGCTGGACTCTTCCGATAGGGGGCGTTCTCAAATGAGACTAAACGGAGCTATATGGCTAGCTTCTGTTTTCCCGGCACAAATTGTCGACAGGGAGGCGGCAAATTGAACTCCGCAAGAGCAGCACAAAGTGTCGACGTCGACAAAATGATGTACCGTTGTCGACAATAATATTTGAACCGTCAGGTTTTGCAAAAATTTATCGGCACCAAATTGTTGACGTCGACATATCCCAAATAAAATATATAAAACGCCTAAGAACAACGCGAGCATTTTCTCCGAGGGAAGAAATCGTAAAACTATCCCTTGCTCTCTTTAGAGATGTTGTCGTCCAGTTGATTAGTCTCCGGACTGTGAAACCCCACGAACGGGGGTTCCAATCCCTGGGGAGGTACATTAAGCAGCCTTAGTCACACTCCATCTAGGTAAATGAGTACTATAACCGGTAATTAATTCCTTCAAATGCTCGAGCGCCGTAAAAGCAGCCGTTCTAAAGCCAGGCGTGGCAATGTGCCAAAAATGAGCGCTTTACTAGACTCCACTAAGAATGTTTCTATTAGTATTATTATTATAACAATAACAATAATAACAATGATAATAGTAATTATTATGATAATGATAATAATAATAATTATGAAAAAATAATAATAATAATAATAATAAGGATAATAATGATAATAATAATAATAATAATAATAATAATAATAATAATAACTAGACTTTAATTCGTCACTTTGACGAATTAGGTGATACGTAAGCTATTTTTGTATCATGAAAGTGTGCCGATGATGATCTAATGATAATCTTCATGAATACGATAATGACGATATTGATGATGATTATTTTTGGTTTTAAATGACGATGACCATGATTAAAAGTGGTATAGCGCCCCCTTCAGGTAATCGATAGAGAATTGTTATATGATTAAACTATTAATTTACTAAACAAGCTCAAATTTTCGGCTGATTGCAGAGCCTACCAATCAATAAAACTGATATTTCGACGCACTACATACGCAACATAATGAACAAGTCTAGACTGGAATGTAGTATCAATCACCTCCCATAGGCATAAGACGCATATTAAGCAAAAATCTAATGACGTCATCAAAATAAATAAATATTGCTAATAATCTTGTGAAGAATTGTCTCAGCTACAACATATCAAAATTTAGAAAAAAATTGATCAATATTTGCAGAGATACAATGATTTTCCGTAAATATGTTGACGTCCTAATATGCAAATTCGTATTTTGAGTTCCAAGGTCAATATGATTTTGTAAAAATATACTTAATGGCCAAATGAGACTTGAAATCATATCTCCGACTCATACTCTATCTAAATATGAAGAAAAAAAATGGCAGTCCTTATTCATCCGATGTACTTTTTATAGGCATGTTTTTGCCCATATATGTTATGTAATACATGAGCTAGAACGCACGGATATTTATCTTCAACGGACGCTCCTTCCGTTATTAATAGTGATAAAGAGCTGAACATGGTATCTAATTGTTTAGAAAAATATGAGGAATATCCTGTTAAAGAAAGTTGAGGGTAAATATTTTTCGTTCGGCCGTGACGAACGAAAACGCGCAAAAATGCGTGTTTTGCATGATTTTTTATGAAATGCTTATAATGGCCTGAAACGTATGCAAAAAAAATTTAAGACGATTTTGAGCAATTTAAAATTTTACGCGCGCGTTAACGCGCACACAAACGCGTACGCGCATTTTTGCGCGCATTTATTGACCTGAAATTGACCGGACAAATATTGACCTTGTTCATGATAATTATAAATGAGAAATTCCTTTCCGTTATGAAGATATGATCATAAGTTGATTTTCACAAAATGGCGCCTGGATGACGTCACGATAATTTTGACTCTCTAAAAAGTCATGCAGTTCTAAGTTATACTAAGATCTATCATCTTGGCAAGTTTCATGATAATGGCTTTATTCAGTCTTGAGATATCCTGCGAAAAAATTTGAGGAAGAATAATAATAAATAAATAAATAAATAATAATAATAAAAATCTTGACGAAATCAAAAGGTGATACGTATATTTCATACGTATCACCTAATAATAATAATCTCTCTCACTTTCTAAATTGTTTGATATCAACCGAGTCCCATCATGATAAATATCAATGTCTTCTTGTCATTTGAATGTTTCCTTCTAACAGATGATTGCGTTTCATAAGCAAACAATATTATGTATATTTTGTTTGTATGAAGCGATTTTATTTTTCATAACGTAACATCTTTCAACAAACTCTTATTTTTCTTTTTCATTAACGTATTTGGAACCTTTTTATACAAATCATATAAATAATTGATTATTAACAAACGCATACTTTAATTTTGTGTGCACATACTAGTAATACAAAGTGATACATAAATTGTCAATATACAGTATACATTATTATGTATATTGGTGTGATCATTTTAACTAACGTTTACTATATAACTTTGTTCTTTAAACTTAAATTTACCAGGTTGATATACAACTACCCGCTTAAAAGCATAATAGAAGGCTACCTCAAAGATCTACTGAATGAACAGGTATGAATGTCTTCATATATAAAAATCCATAAAGTGAAAAGGTGGATGAAGGCCGGAAGTCCATGAAATGATAGGAAGCGGAAGGATAGAGAGGAGTAGAAAGTTCTAAAATTTAAGGATTTAATAAATCAACGAGACAAAAAGGTTCTCCAATGTGACATTTCGTGATTAACCATTTAAAACCAAGTCAAATTGTATAGTATAGTCTGCAACTGAAAGCTATTGAGTTGCAGCAGTACGCCCTGTCTCTTTTCAACGTTTACCAATATACCCTTGACTTACTGAAAATTCAGAAACAGCAATAACTTTCTTATATTTACTTTTGAATAATGTTTTGTGGTTGCCGCCATACATTCTTTCAAAAGAATGGGAGGATCGACCCACAGCAAAACTGTTGTCCGCCGATTTGTTTTAGATCTCTGCAATCCATTCTGCATTTGCCAGGGTATAACCATACCATTTTTTTTATACTGCTCTTCCTGCGGGCCTTGCGATTTGTATTACTACGTCGTTGGTCGAGAGGGAATATTTGGGTAAAATACCTTGCCCGAGGATGTCAGCAGTAGCACTGATAAGGAGTGAACCTTTAGTACTTTTTCAATTTCATACTTTTTTCATTCGATTTCGTCCCACAACTTCCTTATCTTGCACATCTCATAGTACATTCCGTCGTTGGTGATTCATTTTTTTTAAATTTGTCGAATCAATTTCCTAATTTCGCATCCAATTTAGTCAAAGCCAATTCAAGCTCGTCACCCTCGGATGGCATGATCACATTTGTGTTTTATATTACATTTATTTCAGTTCTACTTCCAATGTTTAATAAATGTTTTCAAAACAATATGATTGTTGTCGATTACAATTAATCTAGCTTTATGTCCCAAAAGCAATCTTAGCAATGATTTTTGCTGAATTTTCGTATCAATTATTGCTGCTCTGTAATACAACCAGAATAGGCGCTGTTGATTTCCCCTGTCTTCAATCAATCAAGTCCTGGAAGTACTGCTGTACGGTCTTTTTGGTGTAGATAGCGCATATTGTATTCGCGCCATATCATGCCAGTAATTCACAAGGATTACTCCGATTTCACATTCCAATGCCGTAGACAAAAAGGCGTCATAATTTTAGAAATTTTATTAAAAATTAGGTTAACTGTTCTAGCTGAGTGATATGTTAAAAAATATCCAGAAAGAGGGTACTCCAATAATTCCATTTATAGGCAATTTCAAAGGAGAGGTCTTTTTTCGATCAGCTTTGTTGGTTGTTATATTTCAACTCGTAGGGACAAAATCTTTTATAAAATCAGAGCTATCCTCCAAATAACGTTTTTGTATGGAGTATGGTTTTCAATTTCAGAAAATTGATATTGATGGTAACTAACACAAATTTATAGACTTTGAATGAAAAAGTGCATTTTGTTCAATCTTGTTATAAAGATATTCATGTTTTCTTTGATTTTCTTTTAATTAATAAATTAGTGTCGAGGTTGGTTAACTAATCAAACTTGAAAGAAAATATAAGACATCAAGAGGGTTAATATTATTCCTAGTACAAGATTATGCTTTTAGATTTTTTTTTTTTTTTTTTTTTTTTTTTTTGGGGGGGGGGGTAGGATGTTCAAATGAGGGCTACTACCTTCCAAATGAGCAAATCGTGTCTATAACTAGTATCACTGCAAACCTTTAAAGGCATATAGTCCTGCTGAATATATTTCAAAGTAACGACAACAAAGAAAACAAAATCCATTGCAAATCACTGTTTACAAGGCCTACCTACGTACTGAATAGAATTAGTCTAAATAGGCTCCGAGACTATAGGGGTCAGGGACGGTATTCAACTCAATCATTAAAGTTGAAACACATTGAAAATAGAATGTCGAACGAAATGTGTACGTGACATGATTTACAACTAAGTTAGCTTCTTGACATTCGCTGGTAAAAGGACCCCAAATCCCCCTTCCCATTTCGTGAAGAATAGGACGAAAAACTGCGTCAAATTTTCGGACGTCACTACAGGTAGCTGCACCGTAAAGTGCTCAGATTCCCGGATTCCCGGATTGTATACAAATATAATATATGGTAAAAGATTGAACAAAACATTTTTTGTTCAAAGTCTATAAATTTGTATTAGTTACCATTAATATCAATTAAACTATTTATATTAGAATCAATAATTATGAATATATACAATATTCAGAAAATAGTATCCATTCTTCTAAGTTTATACAAGATTTGCGTGAAATGTCATGCACGCTATACCATACCAGGGAGGTGAAAGAAAGGAGTGGAATCAAGCCGCTTTCTTTTGACCCCATGCTCCAAGCCGCCGAAAAGTTATGCGCTAATCTGCAACTGTTGGGATAACAAGGCGCGTGAAATTTTCAAGATTTAGAATTCCTACATCAGAAAATGGTATCCCAGCAACTGTTGGCTGTCCCTTTCAATGATTTTTCATCAAGTGTTGAATGTGTAATGGGTAGAACAAGCAAAGACAAACTTGTGTAATTTCATCCTTTTTTCCAACTGCAAAAATACACAACAACAAAAAAACACGCGAAATCACGCATTAGCAATCTTAAAGATATCGAAGATTGTAAATCATGGATTAAATAACGGGACATTAAAACATGCACAAATAAGCGCACTATCCCAAAATATTGAGTTTTTGTCAGGATCTGATCATTCTTTTACCAACTCTGGCACACAAATTAGGGCGGAGTACTAAATTTGAAAAATTGTTTGATGCACTATTCCCAATACAATCCCCATATAAAATTTATAATTTACACTGAAATTTCGCCGGTAATTCAGTATTTTGTAATAAATGTGAAACTGGTGCCTGGCCTCCGAAATTCCCCGTAGTGGAAGCGCGGCTCGGAGCATGGAACTTCAAAGCCAAGTGGAATGTTACACATTGTTACGCTTTATAACTCAAGAATAAATTACAAGAGTTTCCACTCCTTTCTTTCACCTCCCTGATGATACAAATCATATAAACTTGCCAAAGGCATGAGGAAATCAAGTTTGGGGGGGGGGGGGGGGATAACAAGGAAAGTTAATGGGATTCAACTATATAAATCAATTGATAAATAGTGAGGAAATGACGTCACAAAATGATAACCATATTGGCAATTTGTGTTGTGATTTTCATTGTTCCATAGATTTAGATACTTTTCAAAAATATAAGTTTCTTTTTAGTTATCCGATTATGCTCAAACTTTTCTTTGATTGGTTTGTCTGATTTTTCTGCTTCTATTAAAAGTAAGTTATTTTTGGAGTGGACTTGACCTTTAAGTATCATCTTTTGTCTTAATTATGTAAAAGTCTAAAAATGCGATTTGAATACAAGATAAGTAAAGTTCTTAGCTTAGTAAAATTGTTTACTTATTCTAAGTACCGGTCCTGCAGGTCATCGTCGTTTATTTGGGATGTCGTAGAAACTGGTATCAAATGGTTTTCTTATTCGAATATTATTTGGTTGCTTACTCAGATCTGTGGTATAGTTATCGATCAGGTCAAAGGCTATCTGAACAACTTGCAAGGTAAGATTTTATAATATAGGTCCAGAAAACCACGCTCGGATCTTCATCCCCAGACCTAGACCGAATTTTCCGTCTCTTTCGTTCGTTAGCCTCTTATTGGGGTAGGGTCGGCCGGCTCTCTCTTTAGAGACGGAAGCCGTCTATACACATGTCCTTGCTAACGCCACGACCAGTTCTGGTCGTAGCGTTTTGCCCCCAAAATCCCCCAAAATGTCATTTTACCTCATGCATTGATTTTTTAAAATTAGGAGAAGGTTTTACTACCTCGGTTCCACTTACCAACTTGACTGTATAATCCGTTTAATGGTCCCTTTTAAGGAAATTACGGGTCTAAATTGACAGCCGTGTTGAAAATCTTGCAAGGTGTGTTAAACTCTCGCTGCCGGAGTCATCTAAATCAATCACATCCCTTCTAGTCTACGCCGAAGGCAAAATGATTATGAAGGAAAAACTGTGATAACGCCATTACGAACGTGTAGATGGCGCACAGTTTTTAATTAATTGATGATGATATAGATGAAATGACTTTGTATCACTAATCGTTGTACTATTCATTTACAAAATAACAACAACTTTGATTTAATCCCACGGCACGGTGCATTTTACCGATAATTCTAATTGTTTAACCTGCTCACTCTTAATCTATATTGTAGTGATTGCCCCGGTCCCGGCCCCGGTAGATGTCGTCGAATTTGACTATTCCTTGGTGGAGAGTCCTTCCTTCGATGGCTACGTCAGTACTGCTCATAAGGTAATGTGCTCATTCATATGCCCGATAATTGCCTCAAAGTGTCAGTTGCCTGATGTATGACTGCGTCATTGACTTGTACGGCCTGCGACTTTGCGTTTTACACCCTGGCCTGGACATTTTCCCGGTAAATAGCAATGAAACTGCTTGAATGAGTCTAGTCTACGCTCCTCGATCGGGCGCGCCAGTTCCAAATCGAATCGTACATGCACAGACGTACGTCGATGCAGCATTTATACACACCGTACGCAGCTGCAATACTGAAGATTAAGGGAGAAGATATAGGATTTCAAGTTCAGAACAACAAGTTAAGAAGCTTGCTGCACGATGGAATTCATCGAGGATGATGACGGAGTGGCAATGCAGACGCCTTTGCGGGTATGAATACTGTAAATCCAGTTTTGAGAGGGGGGGGGGGTCTTAGAAACAAATATGAAGAGAGAGAGAGAGGCCTTAGAAACAAATATGAAGAGGGGGTTAATGAGAGAGAAAGAAAGAGGGGTCTGAGAAATACATACGAGAGAGAGAGTGGGTCGAGAGAGAGAGGTCTTAGAAAACAAATATGAATAGAGATGGGGGGGGGGGGGGCGGGGAGAAATGGGTCTTAGAAAACAAATATGAAGAGAGATGAGGGGGGGGGGGAGGTCTTAGAAAACAAATATGAAGGGAGAGGGGTCAAGAGAATTAGAGAAATTAGGTCTTAGAAACAAATGACATGAATTTAAAAAATGAAAGACGTGATCCCACAATAATAGAAAATGGTACGAGTGCAATATTTAAATCACAGTTTATGTATTACATTACCATTACACATATTATGTCGAGTGTAGTCTGTGTATGTGTCGATATGTGTACACGTGTGTTAGGGGGGGGGGGGGGGGTCCGAATCAGCAAATGGTTTGAAAGTAGGCTACACGTCAAAAATTGAAACCCTGAAGAAGGCGGAATTAAACCACAAAAACCATAATATTATTTGGTTTCTCTCTTTCCTTACTTTGATTAATTCCTTCTCTAATTTCTCTCTTTCTTTCAAGTTAGTTAGTTAGTCAGTTAGTTTTCTCTCTCTGCTTATGACATTCTTTGTTTCCTCTCTGTTCTTTAATTATTTATTGTTTTTCTCTATTTCCTTCTGTTGTTATTCGTTGTTTTTCTCTCACTCGTACGTCTCGATACAAAAGTACATGTACCGCGTACCGCGACACTGGACATATAGGACGTACGTTGAGCATTGCAGAAGAGCTACGTGCGCGCGCAATATCTTGTCATGGATAGACTTTTCCCAGTCGGTTCCTTGAAATTTATTGGGAAAAGGTCCAGGCCAGGGTGTAAAACGCAAAGTCGCGTACGGCCTTTGGTGTAAGCGCTAGATAAGAATACTATCGTACTTATAAATGCTCAAGCTTGGGTATATAGTGGGCAGCACACGGACATTACCATAATCTCCTGAAGGAAACTTAGTGTACATCGGAGCGGTTCGGAGTACCGCGCGTAATACCGTAATAATCGTACATAATACAGTCATAGGAAGTATATGCATGAACAAATTGGAAGTGTAGGTATAGTACTAGACCGAAAGCTTCAGTCTCTCTAATCGTCGGTTGTTCCACTGAGACTACGTCTGGCTCCACTAGACCTCCGATTATAGAGACTGAAGTCTGGGGACCTTTTTCTGTGAGGGTACAGTGACCGAACAGAGATGAACGAAATGCTCCGAGGTTTTTCACTTTTTACGTCTTCATCATATCTAATTTTGCTGCAATACTACAGCCCCCTTTATCAATACACTTATGAAAACTTAAATCTATACTTTGACTTACGATAGCTTGCTTATTCAGCTCCAAAATAGATTTTTTGCAATCGAAACAGACTTCTCGTCAGCGGGATTGCCAGTCAGCCATCTTGAATTGAGTATAATGAATATTCATTATAAAGTTTGCGAAAGGTCGATAGACTCCACCCCCAATGACCTATCACAGATATACATGCACGCGCGCGTAATGAACTAGCCCTGACCCATAGAGATATATACTTAATAAGTTATATCTCTATGCCCTGACCATAGAGAACCTGTATGATAAAGACCCCTTGATCGATGCGTACGTTAATAATACAGCTAGTCCGTTGACCCGGAAATATATCTTGCGGGTCATAGATCACAGTTCAAGTACGGCGAAAGGTACAGCTTGACGAAAATGGGACAATTCGTATAAGTAAGTCCATATATTTTATATTTGTACAAGAGTTCATCTAAAATTATGTAGTGTAAATAGGAATACACTACTTATACCTAATTTACATCTGATTTAGAAATCAGAAAATTGGATCTAAATAAAGAAAATCGGGGGAGAAATGTCGGTAACGAAAAGCTGTTACGCTGTGGCTCTAATTTACCCCCACGGTACGAGATCTGTGGGTTGCCATCTGTATTGGGGAATGACAACAAATGTCAGTTTTATTAAAGAAATGACCCAAATCAGATGGTTATTGCTGTCTAGTATAGTACATACAAAATGAATTCATGGACGCGTACGTTGCGTGCTCGCTAAACATGATTTATCAACGCTCGGACATTGACCATTATACATAATATAATCTTCTAATTCCCATCAAATATCAAATAAAAATTGCAAGATTTAATTGATGATAAATATATTTTACAGAACTATAACGTATTTTATTAATCACATATTAATAAATTAAATATTTAAAAACTAAATTACAAACAGCCAATCGAAACTCGAGATAAATCGGGCGCGGCACGACTAGAGTCGGTCGTTCGTGAAGTAGGCAAGTTGGCGATCACTACATAACACTGAGCCAACGGGTATTACGCTCCCGTGCCTAAAAAGTTCGCGAGATGGCATAGGTATCGCCTGGCGCGCCGGAAACAGTTTGGGATTGGGGGCAAGCATTCCAGGGGGGTCACCTTCCAGGGGCAGTGACATAATGAGCAAAAGCGTTAGGAAGTGTGGGGGAGGGGCAGAAGAAAAATCTGCATCACCACCACTCTTACACATTACATGCAGGCCCCGCGGAACGTTTTTCAAAGTGGAGTATTAACGCTCAGGTAGAGCGTAAATTGGCGTAGGGTCCAGGGCCTGAGCATCAGCAGGGGGTCAAGGGGCTGAGCCCCCGAAAGCTTAGGGTTTTTAGGCATTAAATTACGATCAGATAAGCATATTTAGATACCTTATTTGTGACACTGGCAGGTCACTAATTGGCGGAGAGTCCAGGGAGCAGAGCCCCCGGAAGCTCAGGGGTTTGAGGCATTAATTACGGTCAGATGAGCATAGTTTGATACCTCATTTGTGACATTGGCAGGTCACTTATTGTTTCTCTCTCTCTCTCTCTTTTCTTTTTCTCTGTAACATACTTTTTCAAAAAGTGACGGGGGCTCGAGCCCCCGAGCCCAGCCTTTTTGCAGACCATGACATAAAGGCTTCTAAATAAGCATATTTTTCACCCGAATGTAAATTTGGGAAACCCTAATTTTTCAACAAACGCATAAAACGGTATGACTAACCAAAACAATTGAGAAAAAAATACCGGAAAATCATGTCATTTCAGCAACATTTGTAAATAACTGGTATCGAATAAGAAACACCCCACCCCCCCCCCCCCCCCCCCATTAGTACGCCAGCGTTCAGGGGTTCATGTCTTCTCACCCCTATAACAAAAAACAGACACGCTTTCCCATTCTCTCACGATATGGCCACGATATGCGCGTATCGTTATTATATAAAACCTCCATTGATAAATATAGGTGGCATGCGCAATGTTTAGGGAATTTAGTTCCTGTTAACTTTCCTTTTCTTTGAATGGAATTTTATTAAAATTTAAAGAGTAGACAACGATTTAAAATGGTTTATTGACAGGCTGACAAAATGTAGGTCAAGAGGTTGTTTACATTTTTGAGGGAAATTCACGCGCTAGGAAATGTAATACTTTGTATTACATTGGAAGGAAATGTACAAGCGTATGTACGTTTATCAAGCAAGCGCGGAAAATACCGCCAGCAAATTAAAAACTAGTTATGGCTTTCATTTTGAATGGACAAGAAGACAAATTTACGGAGTCTAAAACATTATTAGAGGATTTGGATTAATACTAACGTTAGCACTGCACTGGAATAATTAGTTGGGATATATAACGCTGAATTATTTCTTCTCGTGAGCGACCAGCGGGATTATACTCGGGTTTTGGGCTGGCCTTTGTCGTTGGGCCTGATTAGAAAGGAGAGTCGATATCATTATCAACTTGAACTGTTAGTGTTAGTGGCCTTGTTCGCATCTCTACTGGCAGGAGTACGTTGGCGATCATGCCAAAAGCGAAGAAGAAATCCGTGGCCGGGAGGAAGAGGGGTGGTGAGACGGCGCCCAGGGCAACGTTACCTCCAAGTCAGGCGGAGAATCCGAGAGCGGATGCAGCGTTACCCCCAAGTCAGGCGAGGAAAAGTCCGAGGGCAAGGGCGAAGGCAACGTCAACGCCTGTCGGAGTGGGCCCCAGCGGCGCCGACGATCAGGGCGGTGAGTGCAACCCTAACATCATTTGTAGATCTAGAGCTAGTGGCAATGATGTACCTGATACCAGTACTGGTAGGCGCGCGGTCATATCATGGCCGGAGATTATCGCGCGAGAGTCGGTGCCCTCTGAGAGGGAGCAATCGGAGATTTCATTGCAGGCTCAATCGGTTAGGCAGGCTTCATGCGAGGGTAATATGGCGGAGCGGACTGCGCCGCCAGTACCCCCTTCCGTGGTGGGGTCACCGGTGCCGTTTATGAGCGCGGCTGATCCGTTGCGTTCCGAAGTGGCAATGTCGCTCAAGGAGAGAATTTGGAGGAGTGAATTTATTGATTTAGCCTTGCTTCTCAAACAGAATGCTTATGCACGGAGTGATAGTGGGGCATCCCAAGAGCTAGGTGAAGCCGTATTTAGTCTGCGGCAGTCTGAATCTGGGCTCGGGTTGCAATTCCAACCTCGGGCAAAGAATAAAGGCATATTTTCGGTGGAGCATTGGACATCCGTGTTCCTGGTGTTCGTTCCTATTTATTTGGAGAAGCACATCGAGTGAAGCAGAGAGCTCATCAAATATATGGATTTGATTAGACACGCTTCTAGAGCATTTGGGGGTCTTGGGTGGAGAGAGTATGACATACAGTTTAGGCTAAAGCAAGCGCGACTGCCCGGGGGATCTTGGGCAAGCGTGGATGCTGAATTGTGGTTGATGGTGGTTGCGTCCCATGGGCCTCGCTCCTCCTCCTTTCGTCAGCAGTACAGCGGAACGTACGGTGCGAGGAGATCTTTCTCCCGGAGTAGCAGGGGACTTGGAGGCGCAGTCGCACCTTCTCGGGGGGTGTGTTTTGACTACAATAGAGGCAAGTGCACACGGGGACAAAACTGCAGATTCGGGCACAAATGTTCCCGCTGCCAAGCGACGGGTCATGGTGCGAAGCAATGTAGCCAGAGCCGACCTAGCCTCTTGTCGATGCCCTCGCGCTGTTGGAGTCTCTAAATTCTGGCGAGCGAAGCGAGTCAGAAAAACCGAGGCGCTTGCGCGGAGGGCCTCTTGACAAGTGCTCTGAGTTTCTTATGTTTTACTTTGTTTGGCGAATATTCCGACCCAGCAGAGTTCGGTGAAAGTCATCCAATCAGAGAGAGCTACTATGACGTAATATCTACCGCTCTGTGCGAATTCCCTCCGTGAGTGCGAGACTGGCCGCCTAGTTGTAGTCTGCAAGCACAAACCCTGGTCAGTCGTAAAAGAGAGTGTTCACTATAAGACTACCATATGACACGTACTATAGCTGATCCTGACCTATATTGGTACAACCAGTAGGTACCAGTAGATAGCTGGGCTAGGCTTCTCTCAAGGCACAATGATTTTTTGATAAAGTGTCAACTTAGGGTCTGTGCTTGCAGACTAGCCTAGTTGGGCAATCCCGAACACACACGTACACACACACAATCGCTGCGGTCTAGACATGCATAATTCAGTAGGAAATCGGGTCTCATGAATATATAATTCAGATCAGTCTTGTCAAGAGGCCCTCCGCGCAAGCGCCTCGGTTTCTCTGACTCGCTTCGCTCGTCAGAATTTAGAGACTCCAACAGCGCGAGGGCATCGACAAGAGGCTAGAGCCGACCCGGTGCCGGTACCTCATCTGGACATTAGGGCAACTGTTTTGCTTGAAATTGTACCGACGCCAGTAAAATTGGCAAAGACGATACCCATGTTAGCCTCCTATCCTAACCGGGAGCATGCACAGCGTTTAATCAAGGGATTTAAATTTGGTTTTTCTTTGCATTTTGAAGGGACAAGGGTTCCATTAACGGTAAGAAATCTGAAATCGGCATTTAGGGCAACTGTTTTGCTTGAAATTGCACCGACGCCAGTAAAATTGGCAAAGGTGATACCCATGTTAGCCTCCTATCCTAACCGGGAGCATGCACAGCGTTTAATCAAGGGATTTAAATTTGGTTTTTCTTTGCATTTTGAAGGGACAAGGGTTCCATTAACGGTAAGAAATCTGAAATCGGCATTTAGTCACAGACGTGTTCTACAGGAGAAATTGAGGAAAGAAATAGAATTGGGGAGAATCATGGGGCCGTTTGCGGTTCCTCCTTTTGAGAATATGAGGTGTTCACCGGTAGGGCTAGTGCCCAAGAAGTCTCCGGGGGAGTTCCGTATGATTCAGCACCTCTCCGCTCCCAAAGGTCTTTCGGTTAATGACGGCATTCCGGAAGATCAGTGTACGGTAACGTATTCGTCATTTGATTCCGCAGTCGACATTGTTGCTCGGTTAGGTAAAGTGGCTCTTATGGGTAAGACGGACATCAAGTCGGGCTTCCGGCTTTTACCGGTTCGTCCGGAAGATTTTGAACTGCTCGGGATGTGCGTAGATGGGCTTTACTATTTTGACCGTTGTTTGCCAATGGGCTGTTCCGTTTCTTGTTCTACTTTTGAATGTTTTAGCACTTTTTTGGAATTTTGCACCCGCAAAGTAGCGGAGTCACAGAATATTGTACATTATTTGGATGATTACTTTTTTGCTGGTAGAGCAGATTCAGAAGAATGCAAGCGTGCAATGGCTTCTTTCGAGGTGATTTGCGAGCGGTTTGGCGTGCCCATAGCACAGGAGAAGACAGAGGGCCCGGTCACAAAGTTATCTTATCTGGGGCTGGAAATTGATAGCGTTGCTCGTGAAATTCGGGTCCCGGAAGACAAAATCGCAGATTTGGTTAAGAAGCTAAATTCCCGGCCCCCCCCCCCCCCACTCAGAGGTCGGAATGACCGCATGCGTGTTGCCAAAATGTCCGGTAAAGGGGTACTTTTCGTGCGACAAAGTCCGGCCCGAGAATTTTAAAAAAAGGGGTGTATTTGACGTTTCACCCGGAGATTTCTTTAAAAAGGGGGTGTTTTTCTTTTTTTCTCTCATCTCTTTGGACTCCCGAGAAATTATTCCGAATTTAGGGGGGGTACATTGAGCATTTTTCCTGATTTAGGAGGGTCTCAAAGGCAGGAAAAGCCCGCGAAAAGCCCGCGAAAGGGGGGTTCGGAAATGTTGGCAGTCCTCAGATAGGGGGTGCTTTCAAAAAGAGGGTACGAGCATATGCGTACCCTAAATAACACTGAGTGGGGGGGGGGGGGGGGCCGGGGCTAAATTGGGCCTTGCAGCGGGAAAAGATATCTCTAAAGGGTATACAGTCGATCATTGGGAGCCTAAATTTCGTATGTAAAGCAATTTCTCCGGGTCGAGCATTCCTGAGAAGGCTTATAGATTTAACTCGGAAGGTGGATCGACCTTATCACATGATCAGGTTGACGAGGGGCGCAAAGTCTGACATGCGAGTTTGGCTCGAGTTTCTAGCGCATTTTAATGGGCAAGTCTTCTTCCGGGCACCGGGCTGGTGCGGCAGCGGTGACATACAGTTTTTTACTGACGCGGCTGCCGGTGTGACGGCGTTTAGTGTGACTGGCGGATCGTGTTCGCGGAACAAAATCCGCCGGCAGATATTGTTCCCGTCACAAAATCTGCCGGCAGATATTGTAACCCACCACGCAGAGTGGCTGGCAGATAGTGTTCCGTTTTGCAGCTATAGTTCCATTCTGAAGGTATCGTTTTTATGAGTGGTACGGTCTCCGCTTGCTGCATGCATGCTAGCCTCTTGTCGATGCCCTCGCGCTGTTGGAGTCTCTAAATTCTGACGAGCGAAGCGAGTCAGAGAAACCGAGGCGCTCGCGCTGAGGGCCTCTTGACAAGTGATCTGGATTTCTTATGTTTTACTTTGTTTGGTGAATATTCCGACCCAGCAGAGTTCGGTGAAAGTCATCCAATCAGAGAGAGCTACTATGACGTAATATCTACCGCTCTGTGCGAATTCCCTCCGTGAGAGCGAGACTGGCCGCCTAGTTGTAGTCTGCAAGCACAAACCCTGGTCAGTCGTAACAGAGAGTGTGCACTATAAGACTACCATATGCCACGTACTATAGCTGTTCCTGACCTATATTGGTACAACCAGTAGGTACCAGTAGATAGCTGGGCTAGGCTTCTCTCAAGGCACAATGATTTTTTGATAAAGTGTCAAATTAGGGTCTGTGCTTGCAGACTAGCCTAGTTGGGCAATCCCGAACACACACGTACACACACACAATCGCTGCGGTCTAGACATGCATAATTCAGTAGGAAATCGGGTCTCATGAATATATAATTCAGATCACTTGTCAAGAGGCCCTCAGCGCGAGCGCCTCGGTTTCTCTGACTCGCTTCGCTCGTCAGAATTTAGAGACTCCAACAGCGCGAGGGCATCGACAAGAGGCTACATGCATGCATGCTGGCTAGGCTGCGTGCGATTGCAATTGCATGTGTACCGTAGTACTGTACTGTATACCACCATGGATGCTGAGTGCGAGTACGAGTTCGAGCAAGATGCCGCTCTTATTAAGAGTTTTCTCTTAAAAGAGGAATTAAGCCACCTAAGCGTAAAAAAGAAGAAAGCGATAAGGCGAAAAGCAATTAACTTTGCGATAGTAGACAAGAGTTTGTACTACGTGAAAAACGGTGAGACTGAGAGTGAGGCTCCCAGTCTGAGAGAGGTTGTGACCACTCGGGTGCAGCAGGCAAGAATTCTTGCCAAACTGCATGATGAAAACGGTAAGGTCAACGGTAAGGTACAACTTCATTATCATTTAGGATACTTTGAATGCATACGTTCTACATGTGTCTTTACAGTATTGAACAATAACTATACTGATGAAACCCATTACAATTAAGAAAATAGTTTATGATATTTAAAATCTGTTTTTTCTATCATGTAGAGTGACCTTTAAAGTTCACTCCCCCCCCCCCCCCCAAAAAAAAAAAAAAAAATGAAGGGAGGATATGGGATGATGCAAAGAGCCTCGATCACCCCCCCCCCCCGGCCCGCGAATTTTTTTTCCGTACTCGAGAGGGCAAATACCCCATGTGCGCATGCGCGTGGACTTGTGATTTCTCTGCTACTTCCCATACGAAATGTACATGTATTCGCATCTACTGTGCACGATTCGCGTTCTACGAGTAAACGATGGCATAGTAGTCTTCAAACACAGACTCTGATTTGCCAGTTTGACAAATCAATATGCGTATGTGTCGCGATGTGCTTATTCAAGTCTGTGTAGTTGTATGATTCAGACCCAGTAGTGCATATGGAAATACATTGCAACTTGTATAGAATGGTATAGTAGTCTGCAAGCACAGACGCTAATCTGACAGTTTGACAACATACTAGTAGTGTGCTGAGAAGTACTTTATTCAAGTCGCCAACTTGTATAGAATGGTATAGTAGTCTGCAAGCACAGACGCTAATCTGACAGTTTGACAACATACTAGTAGTGTGCTGAGAAGTACTTTATTCAAGTCTGCGTAGATGTATGATTCAGACCCTACTGGTGCGTGCGTTAGAAATGCATCTCAATGTGTAGAGTGTAGTATAGTAGTCTGCAAGGACATAATAATATATTGTGTATTGATGAGTAGTGATTTTATGCAAGTTTGTGTAGTTTAATGATTCCAGACCCCATGGTAGGCCTATGTATTGTGCCACTGCTCTCTCACACTCTTTCTCTCTCTCTCTCTCTCTCTCTCTCCATATCTCTCTCTCTTTCTCTCTCTCTCTCTCTCTCTAGCCCTCCCTCCAGTATGCTCGCACTCTCTGTATTACTTTTATTTATAATCATGGTCTGCTGAGAGCCAGAAGGATGTTAACTCTTAACACAACGAATGCCCTTCTGGCTCTGAACAAACCCACACACC
Organism: Strongylocentrotus droebachiensis; assembly: GCA_035222895.1. Lineage (NCBI taxonomy): Eukaryota > Metazoa > Echinodermata > Echinoidea > Camarodonta > Strongylocentrotidae > Strongylocentrotus > Strongylocentrotus droebachiensis. The sequence goes on along the minus strand of JAVYIG010011542.1, from coordinate 9,433 downwards.
ATGAGGTCATTGAGATGCATTTCTAACGCACGCACCAGTAGGGTCTGAATCATACATCTACGCAGACTTGAATAAAGTACTTCTCAGCACACTACTAGTATGTTGTCAAACTGTCAGATTAGCGTCTGTGCTTGCAGACTACTATACCATTCTATACAAGTTGGCGACTTGAATAAAGTACTTCTCAGCACACTACTAGTATGTTGTCAAACTGTCAGATTAGCGTCTGTGCTTGCAGACTACTATACCATTCTATACAAGTTGCAATGTATTTCCATATGCACTACTGGGTCTGAATCATACAATTACACAGACTTGAATAAGCACATCACGACACATACGCATATTGATTTGTCAAACTGGCAAATCAGAGTCTGTGTTTGAAGACTACTATGCCATCGTTTACTCGTAGAACGCGAATCGTGCACAGTACATGCGAATACATGTACATTTCGTATGGGAAGTAGCAGAGAAATCACAAGTCCACGCGCATGCGCACATGGGGTATTTGCCCTCTCGAGTACGGAAAAAAAATTCGCCCCCGGCCCCACAATTCAAGTTTCGTAATCAGTACAACCGAATAAAAAAAAATGTTATAAATCTGTAAGGGATGCACAGTAATGGCAAATTTTAAATTGATAAAGAAATACAATATAATCCTTTTCGTCTATTGGATGCGGACAACTTCTAAAGGTGGCAAAATAACCTTAATTATACTCTGTAAGGATTCGAGAATAGTTTGAAAATAGGGGTAAAACAAATTTAAGTTTATTAGGTCTATATTGTTTTATTAGCTTATAAATCTATTTTTAAAGAAATGATCGAAGCCGTTGATAATTTCTATTTCTTGCAATTTATCATATAAAATCAAAGGAATCGGTTTGGTTTTTTTTTTTTTTTTTTTTGGGGGGGGGGGGGGGCTTACCAATGTTTAAAACGCTACTATGGGAGTCAGCTTGTTTTATTCTAAAAGGTTTTCTTGGCTAACAAATGCAGTAATACAAAAATTTGAAAGATTCCAAACAAACACGTCAATTTGCTCTGACCAATTATGACCCTTCCCATATCTGCCTTCATTTTAGTTATAAATGAAAAGAAAGAAAATGAAAAAGCACAGAGACTGGATCACAGGAAAAATGTTTAATGAAATGAAATAAATACGTAATTAAATTATGATTTATTTCTGTTAAAACAGCAGTTGGGGAGGAGGTCTTATGTATAGGCCTCTAGAGGCCATTAGACCCACTCGGGCATAAATAAAACAAAAATGCCAAAATGTCAATTATGCTGGTTTTAACATAAAATTAGAACGATGGACAAGAAGAATGGACAAGAAGAAAGAGAGACAACAAGGCTTTGTCGCCTGTGGGCGTCAATGCAATAAAGGGGGATGCTTTTCGGAATAGCCTACAGATTCGATGTCCAATACGAACAATTCAGACAATTTAAGTCTAGCAATCCGCCATGTTATTCACGATAGAATGATCAGACCATGTCCTGTAGCCACTAGCGTACCTATGGGGGGGAAGGGGCCGGATTGCCCCCCCCCCCCCGACGAAAAAGAAAGAGAAAGAAAAGAAGAAAAGAGAAAAGGGAAAAGAAGAAAAGAGAAAAGGGAAACGAAAGGAAAGAAAAAGAAAGAAAAGAAGAAAAAAGGGAAAGAAAGGAAAGAAAAAGAGAAAGAAAAAAGGAGAGAGAGAGAGAGAGAAAAAAAAATGAAAGAAGTAGGGAAGGAAAGAGGAAAAGAGTGACGCATTTGCCGACAGAAATTTTGAAGGGCTTCATAAGCCCAGTTCCTGTCACTGTTGAGGGAAAAATCAGTTCATAATGCCTCGCGCTCGCATGATTATTTGTTATCACTGATATGTGGATTCAGATACAAAAAGGGGGCTAATTACTTTTTTGTATTTGTTTTCAGGTCGATCACGATGTAGAAACAAATTAGTTGCATGTTTCAATATTATAGGGGGTAATGATTACTTCAAAAGGTTTTTTAATTTGATAAGAGCCTAATTAAACCATGGAATAATTAACATTTAGGATAGGGAAGGAGGGTGGTAGATGCTATGCATTTGTTAATCGGCAAATTTGGATGACGTCGCACCCTTAAAAGTTGGCAGCAAATTTGGGTGTCACACCCCTAACCCTCCCCCCCTCCCCTCCCAATAAAACAATCTTTTTCGAATTATGAAGACTTTTCAAATCAACAAAACATAAGTAAGGTACGGGTATGCATGAAATCGCGCGATCGCAAACATCAAAATACCGTGGGAGGGGGGAAAACCCTCCCCCCCAAACCCCCCCCCCCCCCCCTGACGCGGTATGCCAGGTTCGCCACTGCCTGTAGCTATATAGGAACAAAATCCGCCAATGCACATTATCCGCCGTGTTCACTAACGGCAGATTTGGTTGTAGCGGGTACGATATCCGCTGCTGATCACGATATCTGCTAGGCAGATTTTGTTCCGAGAACACGATCCGCCAAGGTAACAAGATCTGCCGTCACACCGGCATTGGATTCGGTATTTATTTCGGGGGCAGGTGGGCGCAGGCTGCCTGGTCCCCGGGCTTCCAAGCAGCTAGCAGATCGATAGCCCTGTTAGAATTGTTCCCCATCTGGGTTGGTCTTGAGCTATGGGGAGTGGAACTCGGGAACAAGAACATTTGGTTTAAATGCGATAACCAGGCCGTAGTTGCGGTAATAAATAAGCAGTCGGCACTATGCCCGGATATGATGAGAGTAGTGCGCGAAGTAGTTGTCATATGTTTACGTAATAACGTTGTATTCAAGGCTAGGCATGTTCGTGGGTGTGATAATAGTATTGCTGATGCACTTTCTCGGTTTCAGATGCAGCGGTTTCGTTCTCTAGCGCCAAGGGCTTCCCTGGTGGGAATCAAGGTGCCGTCCCGACTGTGGAACAGCTGGCTATAGAGCAAAATCAGCTGCTGATGGCATCTAGGGCAGGTCGTACTCATGCAACATACGCCTCGGCACTAGAGGCATACAAGGAATTATGCAGGGTATACGGTTATGACCCGCAGATATCTCCTAATGTCGAGAGGGTAGCTCAGTTAGTGGCGTATTTGTCTTGGCGGGGATATGCAGGGTCTACTGTTCAAACCTACATATCTGGATTATCATTTTATCTGCGATCCGCTGGAGAAAGAGACGTGACACAGAATTTTGTGATTGCAAGATTAGTCGAGGGATGCAAGCGCCGCACATCAAGGAGAGACGCTATAGGCATCCTATCACATTACCCGTTTTGAACCAAATGTTGACCGATTTGGAACATGTTTGTGTTAGCACTTATGAAGTGTTATTATACTCTGCCGCATTTTGTTTGGCATTTTATGGTTTTTTACGAATTAGTGAATTCACAGTGGCATCACGGCATTGGCGGGATCGAATGCTGCGTTTCACGGACGTGGCAGTCACCGGCAGTGCACCACATCGCCGGGTGAAGCTCTCTTTAAGGGAATCAAAAACTGATCCGAGGGGAAACGGTTGCACCATTTCAATACACGAAATTGAGGCGGGTAGTTGTCCCGTAAAGGCGGTCCTTAGATATTTGAAAATGCGCCCGGGAAGTGGGGAGGCTTTCTTTTTGCTCATATGGTTCACTTCCTCTCACCAGGCATGAGTTCAGTGCCATGATAAAGAGAGGCATGTCATACAGAGATATGTTGGCGGCGAAGTTTTCCTCCCATTCTTTTCGTATAGGTGCGGCTACAACCGCTGCTATGGCGGGCTGCTCGGACGCCCAAATACAGCACATGGGTCGATGGGCTTCCTCCGCGCATCGCAGATATATAAGGCTTGATATGGTTGTTTAAATATGAGCAATGTTGCAAAGTACCGTGGGGGTTGATTTGATTTGATTCGCCAGGTATACGTACAATACAATACAATAAAGTCATTTCTATAGCGCTCTTACGAACTAACTGTTGTTTCACAGCGCTTTACATAAAAAGTTATAAAAGAATCTATTGTTGATCATGGTCAAAGAGGAGAGTTTTTAGACATTTTCGGAAGACATCCAGCGATGGTGCTAATCGAATAAAACGTGGAAGCTCATTCCAGAGTCGCGGAGCACATGCATGAAAAGCATTGTCGCCAGCTTTAGTGTATGTTCGAGGAACGTGCAGCAGGGTGCTGTCAGTACACGAGCGAAGGCCAGGACGAGCAGATTGATAGGGTACTATGAGAGAATTGAGATACACTGGAGCCTTGTTTTGGATGCACTTGTAGACAACCGTCAGGATCTTGAACTCAATGCGTTGCTTGATTGGAAGCCAATGTAGTTCTTTAAGCAACGGGGTGACATGATCGTGCTTACGGGCCAAGTAGATCAGCTTTGCTCCGCGATTCTGAATCTTCTGGAGACGCTGTAGTTGTGATGACTTGATCCCATACAATAACGAATTGGCATAGTCAAGACGAGACAACACAATAGCTCGGACAGCATGCTCACATGCTTTCGCATCTATGAAAGGTCTGATACGAGCTATATTTGATAGGTGGTAGTGAAGTCCACGACAGAGGGTTGACACATGACGATCCATCTTGAGTGCTGAATCAAACTCCACACCAAGACTTTTTGCAGCAAATGTTGGATTGATCGAGAGGCCAGAAATCGACAGTTTGACATCAGACACATACTGCCGTGCATGTGGGGTAGATACTACAAGAAACTCAGTTTTGTCACAATTTAGCTTCAGCATATTACACGCCATCCATTTCTGCAGATACTCAACACAGCTTGATAAAGATGAAAGAGCATGGTTCACTGTTTCTGTACTCCTAGGATCAGCAAAAACATATCGTCTGCATATGAGTGATAGCGCACACCTTCATACTGTCCAATTATGTCCGATAGTGGTTGCGTGTACATGCTGAAGAGTCGCGGTCCGATTACTGATCCTTGCGGTACGCCGTAATCAAGAGACTGTTGAGTAGATAGTTCACATGCTACTTTGCATCTGCTGGTGCGACCCGACAGGTAAGAAGTGAACCAGGACAAAGCACTACCTGTGATATTAAACACTTCGGAGAGTCGATCAAGAAGGATTGTATGATCTACTGAGTCAAAGGCAGCTGAAAGATCTAGGAGAATAACAAAAGTCACATGTTTCATGTCCATAGCCTGCAGGATATCATTCTTCATCTTCAAAAGTGCTGTCTCCGTGCTATGATGCTGTCGATAGGCTGACTGACAATCACTGTTTAGCTCATTTAATTCCAAGTGCTCTGTAACCTGCACCAGAACTGCCTTTTCAATGATCTTGGATAGGAAGGGCAGATTGGAGACCGCGGGCGATAGTTTTTCAAGTTATCTCGATCGAGGTTCTGCTTCTTGATGAGAGGCGTGACAACAGCTTCCTTCAGGGATGACGGAAAGTTCCCAGACTCCATGGATGTCTGGACTATTGAAACTATGTGAGGTAGAAATATGTCAATGTTCTCCTTTAGCAACCACACTGGAATAGGATCAAGTGAGCAAGACTTATTTGGTGATGCCATGATAACCTTGCGGACTTTATCTGCGGTCACAGAGTCAAAGTCGGATAACCCTGCAATACTCGAGGTCAGCTCTCCGGGATGATGATCTCTACGTGTAGTTCTATCTGTAGGATCGTTAGATGAGGAAGAAGCAGATGACAGAGCTTCTCTTATCTTGGCTACCTTCTCGGTAAAGTATCTAGCAAATCTGTCCGATAGATCACTTGCAGACACATGTGTACAAAATATAACAGAGTGAATGATGAGGTTAACGTGTCCGGGGCCAATAATAGGGACTTTTAGAACGAGTGAACGAGAACACGACGAACGCCGACTGATCATGCGTGTCAACGTACTTAACTGCCCATGTTGGCTACAATTAGAAATCTTTTAGATTGCACTCGACGATATGCATGCAGGAAGTAACACAATAAACATCACGGACAAAGAAAGAGGACATTCCTCATTCTACCCTCAACAAAAGAACATCCCTTCACTGCTAATATGTAAATATGTGTAGAACAGGTGCATGTGACACCTGTTCTACACATTTCAGCATGTAAAGGCGCTTTAAAAATGTCAATATGTATGTATGTATTGCATGTACTAGATTTAGGAAAATCAAGGTTGACGCATTCTCGATCGCCGACTGAGACCACGTGACGCAGGCGCAGTGCCTTAAAATGACGTCACACGTTGCAGTCAAAGCTCTTGACGTGCATTTCTCAAAGTCCCTAATGTAAGGGTGAGGCCGCATACACAGGAATGAATATAATTATGTACAACACACCGAGGAATAAGTCCCTCGCCTGGAGAGGTTAAATAAGCTAATAATAATAATAGCAATAATAATAATAATGGTGCTACAACATGAAAATGAAAACGAAGTCAAGCAGACAACAAACATACATGCAGAACAAGAGCAAGAAAACACAATGGGATTTCAAGTTCACATTAACGCATGTTCTTTCGAATACAAAATGCTGCCCAGTCCTCTTTTCTTATTTTGTCCACAGAACAAATATGGATGGTAGGCGACTCTATCGTTTTCTGGGCCCATCGCAGGGCGGAGCGGACTGGCTGCGCCGATATGGGTTTGGGGACGGTCATCCATTGGGCTGGAAAGCGGGGCCTTCGCTTGGACCAAACAAACGCATGGCTAGAGTCGATTACCAGTGGCCTGACGAAGCCGACCGTTTTAGTGTTACACGTGGGCACGAATGGCATAGAGGGATGTTCGAAGAGGGCGATGGCGAATGCGGTGAACAGATTAATCACATTGAACACTGAGACGACAATAATATGGTCTGACATCCTAGAACGGGTAGAATATAAATGCTGTAGTCCGGAAGAGCAGGGAAAATTAGACGATAGAAGGAGGGCCACGAACCGATACGCTCGCGCCTTGGTCGGCAGGAATGGGGGAAAGGCCATTCCACACCCCGACATAAGGCATAAGGAAAGGGCTTTATATAGGCCGGACGGATTGCATCTCTCCAATGAGGGTTTGGACAGGTTTATCACTGACCTGAAGGAGGGCCTGTCCTATCTCGGTTCATCCAAGTAGTTAAACAATGATAATGTTACAAAACACGTTGTTTGTTCTTATATTTCAATGTTCTTATAGTTCAGTGTTCTTATATTTCAGCGTTCTTATATTTCAATGTTTAAGTCTGTTCGGGTAGCAAAGTAAATCCCGCAAAAAAGTTTGAGTCCGGCACCGCAAGATCATGTTTTTGTTGTTGGGATAAGAGTGCCTTATTTTGGGAGTAACAAAGTTGTGGAGAGTAAATAATAGTTATATGGGGCAGGTTTAGGTGGACATTGGTAAATGACCAGTTTTGCGAATGCTTCATTTCGAAATGGGCATTAACGGTTTAGTCACTTCTTTGAGGGGAATGAATTAGGCATAATGATGTGCCGGTGTTGTAGAGATAAGTTTATTACGATACTCTGTAGTCTGTTATAGGGTTATAAATTAGCTTAAGGGCGAAAAAGTACATGCCTGTACATGTACATTGGTTAATTTGGCCAATTGAAATGTTAATTCCACCAAAGTGTAAATAGTTAAACATAGATATTCCCTTAGTGCACAAAAATCGTTTGATGACAACGTTGTGATTTGGCGGCCGATCATATATAAATATATTCTCGTTTGGCGGTAATTTGTCAAATTATGCCTCCAAATCACTAATCACATGGTACTGATAAGTTTATTGAGCAATAATTGTCATCCGATAATTTTCGACCCCACTCAATTTTTACATGCGAGGGGGTTGCCAATGTATATTCAGTCGAATTTGTTCGCATGTCAATTCTTAGTTTTCCGGCCCCCATTCGATTTGAATGCGGGGGGACCTAGTTGTACCTACACATTTTCAAACTCAGGGTGTCACGCTTTAATCTTAGGCATCATCCGATCTTACAGGCGGAGAGGCTGGTATATATACACATCTATATTCTATAACTTTAGGCATCACTCGATTTTATAGGCGGGGGGCTGATATAATGACTTAATGTATATAAGTTTAGCCTATAGGCATCACTCGATTTCATAGGCGAGGGGCCTAGCATTTGTAAGCATTTTTTATGATTCAATATATCTGTGTTATTTTGTTATGACACCCAGAAAATCAAAATGTGCAAAATAAGCGTCCATCTCAAAATGTTAATAAAGCCACGACATAAACGCAAATTTGGTTGTTTGTTATTTTTGTTAGCCGTGAATAAATGTGATTTAATTCAGGTTTTTATTATTGTTATGTTCTTTTGGGTTAAAAATACAAACCATCTCTACTCCTTTACTGTTTATTTTTTTTGGTGGAGGAGGGGGGGGGGGGCGTGATATAACCCTATGGAAAGAACGCCTTGTTTGTTTCTGTTGACTGCCATTTTTGACGCACCATATGAGAGTTGATGCACAATATTGATTTGCTGACGTAAACATGAATTGCCTCTACCAGTTTGATTAGAGCTGGTCTTAACGCAAAACATGACACCTCGTGTGTGATATAGGTATTCATTTATCAAGGTCAGTTTTTATTTATACAGAGAGGAAAGAGATATATAACGGCGCTATTCATGAACAGTGTCCAGCATGAACTATGTCAATTTCCCTTTCTTTTTCCTCTTTCTTTCCTAGGTCTTTCGTTTAACATTACCTTTCCTTTCATGTTGATAAACGAAGGTGTTAGCTTATTTGATAGTGGGACTTCATAATTTTCTTGTTCAATACTTTAATCATTTAACGATATTCGCTCTTTCTTCTTGCAACCGTCCCTACTTTTCCGTTCTTTACCTCGCATCAGCTCTCTTTCTCTTTCTCTCTGTACCCTTCTCCTTCTGACTCATTTCATTCATTCTCCCCACCTCGATCTACTGTCCTTCTTCCTCTATCACCTTCTTTCCTATTTTACTCTTTTTAGTGCGCATGCTTTGTGTACTTTCATATCGAAGATGTCAATCTCGGTATATATATTTATCACTTTTGTATTCCGATTTTTACTGCATTAATTTGTCCATTTATGTATTTTTATTGCTTGTAAAAAAATCCCATGTAACATTTCCATTTATCTAGCATGGATGAATAACAGTGAATTGAATTTGATTGAATTGTATTGAATTGAAATTAATTAAATTGAATTTAAAGGAATTGAATTGAAATTAGTGAAATAAATTGAATTGAAATGATTTGCATTGAACTGAACTGAAATGAATTGAATTGATTTATTAGTTCGCGCTCGCTATAGGGAACAAAACCACCTGTACGAAGGGCGGTATTCATATTGCCTCACTCTAAACCCCGCACATGTTTTTATTTTGATGACAAATGCAGTGATACAAAAATAAAGGAATCTGTCGCTTGTAAACAAAATAAGACGCCATTGTATATTCAGCTGCACACACCGCGGTATGTTCGGCGTTTCAAGA
>JAVYIG010011541.1:0-60040 GCA_035222895.1 Strongylocentrotus droebachiensis | reverse complement strand
AATCAAGTTCCAAGCTTTAAAATCTTATACATGGCGTCAACCAAACCTTTGTAATCAGTGGCGTAGACAGGTTCGTACACCTGGGGGGATGACTTTTTGCTAAGGGGGGGGGGGGGTTGACCAAAATAATGACGATGCGGAGCATCGTCCACGAGCCGCAAAGCGGCGAGCCGATTTTTTTTGGGGTGTTTATTTGAACCCCGTAAGTGATGTTTTCCTGGCATCTATTAACACAATGGAGACCATAAAAAGCAGTGCATGATAACGTCTTTTTAAATCAAGTAACAGTTAAATACACAGTTATATCCAGAGTTATCATGTGTTTGGTTAAGTTACCAGATGAGTTGAATATCTTCTCACAATATTTGCACTTGAAAGGGTTTCTCTCCAGCGTGCGTTCTTTTTTCTTTCTTTTTTTCTTTTCTTTTTTTTTCCTTTTTTTGTTTTTGTTTGTTTTTTGGGCCGCCCAAGGGGGGGTTTAAACCCCCTAACCCCCCCCCCCCCCCCGTAGATCCGCGCCTGTTTAATCTTGTGGTTTTCTTGTGGTTTCCAAACCACAAGATAACCACAAAATACTTGTAAGATTTTCTTTTTTTTACCGTCTGAATTGGCTTTCACCGTGTGAATGCGGCTAATAACAATAAACACAATTACAATAATGATGAGGATTATTATTATCATCATCATTATTATTATTATTATTAATATTATAATTGTTATCATTATTATTATTACTATTATTATCATCATTATGACTTATTAAGTAAGCAAATATCATTCCCCAAAACCTGGGGGGATGATTGTACATGCCATCCCCCCCACCTTGTGAGGTGGGGGGATGCATCCCCCTCATCCCCCCCCCCCCCCCCCCCCGTTGTCTACGCCCCTGTTTGTAATCAAGGTACACTTAATTTCTCTTTTTTATCTGCAGAACTTCTTACGTTAGTTCGAAAAATTAATGTTTTGTCCGGTTTATCGAATGGACCACTCCTAAGTAAGATAAATTATATGCCTGAATAAAATAAATCGATGTCCCGTTTTTTGGAATTTGTCTGATCAATTTCCAGAATTCTGTTGTCCCCCCCCCCCTTTTTTTTTTCGTTTTTGCTTTCACACACTTATAATACTTATAACAAAGGTTGAATTGACTTTTAAAATATCAAAAACTCGAGATTAAATCTAGATACTCTCATTCTTCACATTTTTAACAGCTGTATGAATATATATATATATATTGAGTATGACATCAGAAATCATGTGGGAAGCCGGTTGGTTTAATGCAAGAATTTGACCAGAACTCGTTTATGGAAGGATGCTCCTTTTCCTCTCCCAGGTATTCTCCCTTGTAACGACCGGTTAATTTCTGTTCATGATCCAATACTTTCGCGACTACTTTACACATAAATGGTGCAATTAGAATGTTGCTTTTTGCCATCCTCCGTATTGACCCGTGTCGCTTCCATTCAAAATATGAATTGTACAAGGTATCATTTGAATCCAGAAGATGCATATAATCGACGAGTTCACCAAAATCTTTGAAATCCTGTAGATGTATAAATGAATTTGGGGGCGCAACGCGCTCATAATCTTCCCGTGGAGGGCCATAGACGATGGGTACCATGTCATGGCTGAGAGAATTCCACCAGAACTTTTCTGTGATGTAGTCCCTGCATTCGCTGTTTTCCACTGCCAGGTAGAACTTATGACTCCTAATGCGCTTCCAGCAGTCATCTGAGTTCCTAGGGCAATTTATGTTTCCACAACCTCCATACATGTCGACGCTGACGTGCTTTGCGAGTTTTTTAACAAATTCATAACGCCTCCAAGAACCTGTACCGCAATTTGATGCAGCCCAGGCCACTAATCCAGTTTTCTCCTTGGCCCAATTTCGATTTCCATGAGAAGAAATCTGCGGTAGGGTCTTATCATAAAGACCATACGGACCAAGTATCGTTGACGATGGCCTGTATGATATCGTGTAGTTGTATATGCGGTCATATTTACTGGGTGGTATTGCATTTCTGCCCGTGTGTCGAGGACTCTCTAAGGAATAGAAAACCCAGGCTTGATTTAACGGGCGTCTCCTCTGCATCTCTGTCCAATCCCAATGCGATCTATGATAGTAAACTATAGCGTCACTTTTCACCATGGTCTTATAACTTTTGTCCTGGACAAAACTAATTCCACATTCAAGCCCTGGGCATTCAGATTTTTCCGGGATTTGGGGGCTCGTGCTGCCTTGCCATATCTGAACCTGACGATAACAAAGTGGCCTATTTTCAGATTGAGATGTTTCATTTTGAAGATGGGAAGAACTCCTCCCGTTAGCTTCTGGTTCGAGTAGGTTGTTTCTTACTCCGCTAGCATTCCGTATCAACCAGTGTGGAGCAATCGGGGGTGCGATTTGCAGATCGTTCTGGTCGTAGCGAAAAAGATCCAATCTGTAAAATCCACCAATTGAAAAACACGTAAGCGCTGCTAGGCAAAATGATATCAGTTCCTTACCATTCATAGCTCTCATGGTTACTCTCTTTTGCTCCACGTAGCTACACCAATGTTTCGAAGTAAACACCAAGTTTAGTATGATTTGACGCCGATACTACCAACTTTTCTGAAACGACACACAAAAAGCTTCAACCATTTTCTTGTTGAGCTTCACAATTTATTGATTTTCTATTTATAGTTTGTTTTCAAGACGCATTGTAACCATACTCTGAAGGGGCTTTCACACCGGGCCTTACGTAGAGTTGCGTAGTGTTGCAGTGTTTCAGGCTAGGGGGATGAAATGGACTGTTATTGTTCCTTCGATTTTTAATTAACGATAACATGTATCGTGGGATTATGTCCATGTGTAATAACATGTCAAGGTCTTGTTTAAATACACACTTTAATGTTTAGAGTGTCAGCAGGAGTTTATTCTCAGTTTTTATTAATCATTACTTCATGATTCGGTTAAAGTAATGTATTTTGTGTTAGTTATTTTCATTTAAACTTCATAGTTTAAATTTCACAGTGTTAGCAGGAGTTTGAATGACAGAGTTTTTCCGACAGTCATTATTACTGGAATTATAACTTCATGATAAAGATTATACGGTAGTTATGTTCATGTCTAATAACATGTACAAATCTTTTAAATGTCACAATTTTCAAACTGATATTATTATTATAGTATTCATTACCTCATGATAAGTTATAGTTGTGTAACCACATGTAAAAGTTTGTTATAAATCCAGAGTGTCAGCAGGAGTGTGCTTGTGTGCTTGTAACTCTTCTTGTTATACAAAACTGTAGATTAGCGCATTAAAGTTGTAGTATTTACAAGAATACCAGTCAGGGATTTATAATTATTTTGAAGGGAAATTGTATTTTTGTTTACATGTGTGTGTTCTCACATTTATTCTTTTCATGAAGAAACGGTGTTTCTTTGAATTTATTTCCTGTACGGTCTTCACCGTAGATAAACGTAACACAAAGAAATTTGGCCATTCGCTTGATCTTTTCATTCTCAGCTTGCTACTGTCCCCGGTAGCCATATAGATCGATACGTAGTACCTATTGTTCAGGGGGAATCTATTCATTCATCCCCTCTTAACAATAGGTATTAAAGATAACGTTCAGTTCTGGTCATGCAATTGCATTGTGAAAGAAGCGGTGAGGAATCGATCAGAAAGGTTTATCATCTAGCATATAAGTATTGGTGTGTACTGCAAGGTTCTGGAATCATCAAAATGAATTGGCCCAGTCTTGGTAAAGTTACAGGCACTGTACACAGAAAGATGTATATGGGACTAAACGAACATGTGGCATCAAAATCCGCCCCGATTGTTATGCTGTTACATGCCATTTAGAATATGAAGGCATTTGAAGAGTCATGTTTTTCAGGGGAAATGTTTTATCTGATGTTGTTCTACACTTGCATAAAAACAATGATAACGCTCACTAATTATTTTTCACCTCTTCACAGAACTCAACTTTCTCTTTAAGTAAAATATATGCCACTATGGTTACACTTTAACAGCGCTGATGATGAAATGATTATAAAATGGATAAGGAGGATACGGTAAGACTGGAAGTTAGAATGAAAATGACTACAATTTCAAAAGAATTATAAGAATAGTGTTTCTTTAGTGATGTAATATATTTTGACGACTATTGATATAGCGTTTATATCACCGAATCGGTGTATAGTAGCTGCGCTATTTGAAATGATCGGAGTATTACTATTATACTCTAAACACGATGGCAAAGACTTTAGAAATAAAGTTGAGTTCTGGTCATGCGATTGCAGTGTGGAAGAAACGGTGTCGAATCGATCAGAAAAGATTGATCATTCAGCATATAAGTATTGGATTCATCAAATGATTAGAATTTGGCCCATTTTTGGTAAAAGTAACAAGCACTTTACACAGAAAGATGTATATGGGCCCGGCCCCCCCCCCCCCCCCCCCCCACTCAAAGGTCGGAATGACCGCATGCGTGTTGCCAAAATGTCCGGTAAAGGGGTACTTTTCGTGCGACAAAGTCCGGCCCGAGAATTGTAAAAAAAGGGGTGTATTTGACTTTTCACCCGGAGATTCCTTTAAAAAGGGGGTGTTTTTCTTTTTTTTCTCTCATCTCTTTGGACTCCTGAGAAATTATTCCGAATTTAGGGGGGTACATTGAGCATTTTTCCTGAATTAGAGTGGTCTCCAAGGCAGGAAAAGCCCGCGAAAAGCCCGCGAAAGGGGGGTTCGAAAATGTTGGCAGTCCTCAGATAGGGGGTGCTTTCAAAAAGAGGGTACGAGCATATGCGTACCCTAAATAACACTGAGTGGGGGGGGGGGGCGGGTATATGGGACTACACAAACATGTGGTATACAAATGAGGCCCATATTTTTAAGCTGTTACATGTCATTTTTAGAATATGAAGGCATTTGAAGAGCCATGCTTTTCAGGGAACATTTTTTCTCCGATGTTCTTCCACATTTGCATTATAATAATGAAAACGCTCACAAATTTATTTTTCACTTTTTCCCAGAACTCAACATTCTCTGTAATGAATGGCCATTGCGCGCAACAAAAGACTTGGGCGTATTTACTGAGCTCCCTGTTATAAGATACAGAAATGTCAAACGTATCACACTTTACGTCACAAGTTAAAACAAACTATCTATACAAAAAACGTCGAGGATTTGCTGCTTCATATCCGAACAACACTTTAAGAAGGCTTTTGCTTTAAAATACACTCAATACAAAAATCATTAGAAGGGTACGTTTAGTGAAAGACTCGAAAGTAAGGGAGACCGATGTGCAACAAAAAATCCTTATATTGACCTCATAGCTATCCAATACATGTATTATAAGAATGAGTATATCTTTTGTACGGGCTTTAACCGTGGAAAAATAGGATACTCGCTAACAAGGACCATTATTTATCCGGTAGATCCCTGCGAACCGAATCCATGTAAGAATGGAGGAACGTGTAAAGATGGACTATGTGCTTGCCCTATTGGTAAAGGAGGCGTGACTTGCGAAGACGACTGTGAGTATACCAGTCTGAAATAATTCTAATTCGTCAAAATGTTCCCAGATTACTCGTGTTTTAATTAAATTGCAATGGTTGCCAATAAGGCATACAAGTGCATTTAAATAAGTGTGCTTGTTTACAAATCATTGAAAGTTCAAGCCCCAAATTTTTGGTCTGAATTTAAACCTTTTAAATCACATCCATATGCACGTTACTTGCGGTGTACACAGGACAAGCTGCTTCTAAAGCTACCTCACACAAAAACAAAAGTAACTCTTGCAGATTGCGCTTTCAGTTGCGCCTCTCAAAACTTTGGAATAATCTATCATATCGCACTAGACGATATGAAAAGCCTCACCTGTTGCTGTCTTCAAAGTTTTGTTGAAAACGCACTTGTTTTCAGGAGCTTTGGAATATTTTCTATTGTGTGTCTGTAAAGTAGCACTGTTAGGAGTTTTGTTTTCGTCACAGCACCGTAGAGTATTGTTATATAGTAGCTGCGCTATTTGAATTAATCTTATGATTATCATCAATAACCTTGCCCATCACTCATTAGTCCTGTTCAGACGAAGGCAATTTACCCTGGGGTAAAGGTCGTGTAAAGAGCTAATCGGGGTAAATATGGTGAGGTAGGTGTAATGTAGTGACTGATGTTCTTATAAGCTACGCCTACCTTTACCCCCAACATATTTACTCCTTGATTTATACAGGAGTAGCTTGTTGACACGACTAGAGGGTAGCGTAAGTTGACCGCGTGGATGCTCCCACTTACACTCGGGAGTATATGTGATCTTTCACGAGGGTTGTTTGTTACAATCGGAAATGAAAATAAGATTTCGCACGGTTTAGATGCGGAAGGTTTAGGTTGGGTTGAGGTCGACTAGTGCGGGCGCCACCTTGCTCATCACTCATTGCAATTTGCGAACATTACAATGACGCATTAAGTAATCGGGGGGGGGGGGGGTGTTTCACAAAGATCTTAAGTTTAACTTTTTTTTCTAAGTTGGACTTAAAATTTATGGAAAGCCATTAGCATCTATAAAAAAAAATTGTAAAAGTTATTTTAAAAGGCATTAATTGTTGATTAAAATCTTTCATATTTTCTATTACCAATGAGATTTCATGTTCTAAAAGTGGAATTTATCAAAAGTCTGAAATACTTGATTTTTAGCTTTTGAATATGTTTTATTTTAAGGCTACAAATGGCTCTCCATAATTGTTAAGTCCAACTTAGAGTTAAGTTTGACTTAGGATCTTTGTGGAAAAAAAACCGGGACATTATTTCAATGGGATATATGAATACAAGAATGGGTGAATAAAACACATTACCAAATCTTGATCATAAATATAATCCACAAAAGGAATCAAATCCTTTGGTATCATGAGAACTATATATCTATTAGGGTTCGGCGTCCTTGACCCTGTTTCATTAATCTTGTTATCAATAACAAGTTACGATGCTTGTTATAAGCTACCCAAATCCTTGCATTTGATTGGCTGTGAGCAGATTTATCATAGACCTAAGGCAGCTGTTATTGATAACAAGTTTATATGAAACAGGGCCTTTTTGTAATACATCAAACAAAATCATTCAAATTGAATACATTCCTTGTGAGAAAGTGTATTGAGGTTGTCTTTCAGCTGATGTTAGAAAGTGTTTTCCTGAACAACGGATATTAACAACTTGTAAAGCAGTAGTTGCAGTAGTAGTGGTAAAATAAGTAGGAGTATTAAAATTAGTAGTAGAAGTAGTAGTAGTAATATTAGTAGTCGTCGTCGTTGTTGATACATAAATGTATAAATGTATCTTTAAATTTGCTATCTACAGTATCATGTTCGATGTAACAGTACATCGATGACTGTGGTTATTGATCTACGTCTATTGCCATCGAATATTGAGGCGTCAGATGTACATTTTCGCTCCCAAGCGAAGGGCTGTCTGGCCACTGTCTCTAATTCCACCCACATCAACATGATCACAGATTACGATGACTGCGACACTTCTACTGAGGTATGTGCAGGATTACGGTTTAGAGAACAATAATATTCACTGTTTTTGTTTGGAAACGTTTGCTTGCATTTTTCCATAAAAGAAATTGACCACAAACTTAAGCTATGGTCACAGCTCAAAGCGGCGACCGACCGATTAGTAGCCTGCTCGAACGCCGCTGGAAATTAGGCATCGCCCAACGATTTTTTTTTTTGGAGAAATGGAGCAGGCTCTAAGGCCCCAGCGATACCTGGGCGGTGCCCTGTCGATTTCCCGTCGGTCACCTGTCAATTTTAGGTCAAAACTGGGCGAAATCGGGGAGCTTCTCTGGGCGCTGTCCCGGCAGTGACCGACTGATAACCAACCGATTCCCAAAGGGTCTCCCATCGGCCACCGGCTGATTTTAAAGAAATTGCCCGGCGGCCATCTGGTGATCCGCGGGGCACCAAAATATGCTTGGTGCGTGGACGTTCGCCGCCCGGGCACCGACCTAATCGAGCGTTCGCCGTCGAGCGATTTAGGTCAAAAATCAAAGCCGCTAGGTCAAAAGCTGCCGACCGATTTTGGACTCGCCGCCCAGTGACCGACTGATTTTCCAAGCGGTGATTGGGCGGCGACCGAGTGGCAACTGTTTGGCAGCCTTTGACCTAGCGGCTACGATTTTTGACCTAAATCGCTCGACGGTGAACGCTCGATTGTGTCGGTGCCCGGGCGGTGACCGCCCGGGCACCGAGCGTACTTTGGGCGGCGAGTGAAAGTGAGCAGGCGCCGCCCGAATTTTAACTCCGCGCTTAAACTTTAGCAGCGACCGAGCGATGCCCTAAAAACAAGCGGTGCCCGGGCGAAATTCGCTCAAAACTCGCCGCCCGGCCGCCGAGCAGGCTACCTTTAGGTGTTGTGACCATAGCTTAACTTCCACACGGTGTTCAGTGCAGGGGTCACGGGTCACTGGCTTCATCGGGAAGGTAGTGCCCGTGCACCCTTAGCCTCTTGTCGATGCCCTCGCGCTGTTGGAGTCTCTAAATTCTGACGAGCGAAGCGAGTCAGAGAAACCGAGGCGCTTGCGCTGAGGGCCTCTTGACAAGTGATCTGAATTATATATTCATGAGACCCGATTTCCTACTGAATTATGCATGTCTAGACCGCAGTGATTGTGTGTGTGTACGTGTGTGTTCGGGATTGCCCAACTAGGCTAGTCTGCAAGCACAGACCCTAATTTGACACTTTATCAAAAAATCATTGTGCCTTGAGAGAAGCCTAGCCCAGCTATCTACTGGTACCTACTGGTTGTACCAATATAGGTCAGGAGCAGCTATAGTACGTGGCATATGGTAGTCTTATAGTGCACACTCTCTTTTACGACTGACCAGGGTTTGTGCTTGCAGACTACAACTAGGCGGCCAGTCACGCTCTCACGGAGGGAATTCGCACAGAGCGGTAGATATTACGTCATAGTAGCTCTCTCTGATTGGATGACTTTCACCGAACTCTGCTGGGTCGGAATATTCGCCAAACAAAGTAAAACATAAGAAATTCAGATCACTTGTCAAGAGGCCCTCCGCGCAAGCGCCTCGGTTTCTCTGACTCGCTTCGCTCGTCAGAATTTAGAGACTCCAACAGCGCGAGGGCATCGACAAGAGGCTAGTGCACCCTGGACTTCCAGATCAAAATGGCAATTCCGACGCTGATGGTTTTTTTGGTGAAGCGTTTATGTTTTTACAGACAAAAGTACAAAAAAGTGCCATATTTGTAAAATCCTTTTTGAAAGGTTATCCAAGTGATTCCCGGTCACCCGAATGCTGAAAAGAAACGCACTTTTGAAAAAAAATTCATGCAAAAATGCTCATTCGTTCTATGCACGCAAGTCGGATTGAGCGGATGAAACAACATTTCCATATGTGCTAAGAAAGCATGTGTATGCTTGTTAATTAGCAGCCAGGGAACCGACGGCTCTAAGTCCCCTCCGGGGCACTATGGTAATGCCGATTACTGCCTTACCAAAGGGCACTAGCGCATCG
Organism: Strongylocentrotus droebachiensis; assembly: GCA_035222895.1. NCBI lineage: Eukaryota > Metazoa > Echinodermata > Echinoidea > Camarodonta > Strongylocentrotidae > Strongylocentrotus > Strongylocentrotus droebachiensis. Next base: position 50,526 of record JAVYIG010011541.1, on the reverse strand, counting down.
ACTTGGTTTCGAAACCAGAACCTCCCGGTTACGAGACCACTGCTCTACCAAAGAGCCGTCGCGTCTCCTCTAGTAGACCACAAGTTGCAATTTGTGTTGAAAAATTAATGACATTATTGTACAAGCGGAAGAAAGATAACTTCAGCCCATCGCACACTATATCATATAAGTACGGTCCGACTTTGAAGTAATGTGCAATGGCATTTGATATAAACATTCAGACATGGTACACATTATTAAAGGCCGGGGATCTGAATAGTCATTATGATAGGCCTACATATAATTTAAATTGTAAGGGATTTTATGCTTCCTTGGAGGAGGAAATACTAGATCGGCTCATAATCGTAGTGACGTCAGACAAATATTGCGATCGTCTACGATTTAAAGCCGTTTCGGCTTTTATTCTGACGTGAAGAGTTGGCTACACAAAAAGTCCAGTTTTCAGTACGGTTATCATTACTTAGAACCTAAATCATGAAGGTGATGTTTGTTTAGATTTCCATATATAATGCTTTTACCATTTTAACCCGTTGACTCTGAATTATCTAATTCCCATTGACTTAATAGGTACTATGGCCCTTTTGCAGCCAACCTCAAATGCTGTAGAACTTTGCAGGAATTATGAATATGTCATGTATGTCCTATCTGTGAAATTTAAACGTTAGCAGTGTCCTCATATTCAAATTATGCAAGGAAACCCGTTTACTTGCTAGACTTCACTGTCAGACACTATTGAGTGACTGACTGGCTTTTTTTCTTCTTTGGTAGTAACATACATGATAAGAGTTTTAAAGGGTACATGAGCATTTGTTCACATCAATAACCCACTTGTGATGGCCAAGATTAAACTGATTGAATCTTTGCGCAGCATAAAACGTATGACCATTCGGTACAATTGTCTGAAAATCAAGACTATTACTTTCGGGCTCTATAGCCCTAAAGTCGATTTGGCAACTAATAGTCGTTATTTTCCCACTTTAAGACATTTTCAAGCCCCACCTTTTTTAGGGAAGTTCTAAATTAGTATTATCTTTCAAATGCAGTTGGAATTTAACTTTTTCATTTGTTTGGCCTGCAAATGGGACATAGTACCTTTAACACAGGGACCACCAGGTTCCAGTAATCAATGAGTTAATTAGTGCAAATCGGAGTGATGGACTTTGAATGAAGTCATATATATACTGCATTTACAGCTTGGAAGCTTAGCCAATCCGAATCAATATGGACTTCCCGCTAACACCTAAAATAGTGTTTCATTGCAGATTTTATCTCCCACAGCCGATAAGGGGCGCATAGACAATTTACCACCATGAGGCACTGCATGTTGTAACAATAGAAATCCCCCTTTTGATTACATTTCAATTTATGCGCCCCTTGTTGGCAATGTTCAACAAATAGCAAGAAATCACTATTTCAGGTGGTATTGGAAAGTCGTTGTCAATCTAAACTTGCCATCGATACTTCAGGGTCCTGTATTACAAAGAGTTGATATCAATCGCAACTTATTTGTGATTGATATCTATCACAACTATGTACATAAGAGATGGGAGACTGCAAACTTGCGATTGATTGGAGGACTTGACTTGATATTGATTCGTATCAATATCAACTCTTTGTAAGACGGGGCCCTGGTGTCTTTTTGAGCCTCCGTCCTCTCAAATATGGTGGGAACATTAATTTATTGGACTTGTGTACTAGAGGAATCGCCCGAGTCAATCCCCCCCCCCCCCTCCCCTTAAAGGCTTAAACTGACGTTGGCTATCATGTTATTCTACACTGCAGGAAGATGAGGACAACATAATCTTCCAGAACGTTATCACCTTTGCCAAGCCAGGGGCGGATGACGGTGCCATCATCACCCGGGAATACCAACAACAATTCCTAGTCGAATGCTGCCTGAAGAAGGCCTCAATCCTGACCGGAAATTTCAAGCCCCAAATCGGCAAAATCGACATCAATGATAAAGAGCACGGCAAGTTCACTCTCAAGATTACCCGCTTTACTAATGATGAGTTTGACACCGAGGAGATGGTCAATGTCGAGGATGATCGGGTGATGATGGGCACCAAGCTCTATTTCGGCGTGGTGTTGGACTCCACATCCGTTGTCGGTGTCTTCATCAAGGCGTGCTGGGCTACAGAGGAGGGTCCTGCTCAACATGATCCTGCTCAACATGGTCCCAAAGAAGATCTCATCAAAGACCAGTAAGTTTTACTCTAGACGTCCACATTACGCCTGATACACACGGGGCGTATTTCGATTTAGTACGTAAATATCCGCGATATTGAAGCACTAGAAGGCAATCAGCTCATACGCCAGCAATTTCAATACAATGTGTCCACTGTTCAATTTCCATTAGGTGTATGTATCGAAACGGGTTAAAGGGTAGACCTACGTACGCTCTAATGGCGAAAAATATATTAGGCCGGAATACATGCTAAAGAGAGGGAAGGAAACGTGAAAATAGTATCAACTTCCATTTTCGCCACCTTCCTCCCAAAAATATAGCCTAGTTCCTCGTATTTCCATCATCAGGTAAATCTGAGTAAAATCTCGTTCAAATATAACGCGGTGAACTGCAGCAAACTAACAAAAGTAAGCGAGACGTTTTTTTTTCTTCAAGTAAAGGTATAGCAACTGCGAGCGCAACAAAGTTCCCGCACGTTTTATTAACTGAGCTCTGTGTTATCCGACAGGAAGTGTGAAGCGAATTTCACTTACGTCTTCAGAAACAAACACCGCCGAGGTTTTGTCGCGTCATATCAGAACGAGGCTGACGTCAAGTGCTCTACCCCCCCCCCCCCCCCCACCACACCACCTCCCCCATGATATCAGTTTTCCCTCGATAACTAGATATACGCTACACCAGTGAACTAGATTTTAAAATGCCATGCTAATGATGCTATAAACTCCTGTATCACACTATAAAAGGCCAATCATTATTTGATTGTTATCTTTCTAGGTGCCCTGCAGAAGATACAGTCACAGTGAACCACAACCTTTCACTGCATCGTGAAGGATTTTCTTTTGATGCGTTCCGCTTCATCAACGAGGTCACTGAGGTTAAAAAAATTGTATATTATTTCCTAAAGACCTCTTCACGTTCTGCATTTCTATGATCGTACATCTAATTTCTCTATGACCCCCTCTACGCCCTTAAGTTGTATATTATATGTCCTTATGATTTCTATTTATAAGCCTTCTATTTTCTAATTAACATTCTACGTCCTTTATCTCATTGCTGTTATTATCCTCGACTTTTAAAGGACCTCCTTGTATACACTTGGTCCATTAGTTTGTACATCCTATATTTCATTTGTCCCCCCTCTTTTTTTTAGGAGAGGGGGGGGGGGGGGGGGTCCTCATTTTTCCGGAGGTTCATAATTCCGAAGCACAATTTTCAAATACCAGGGGTTCATAATTTCGAACAAAGGGGAGACACTATATTGAAAATGAAAAAAGGGTTCTTAATTCCGGAAATTAACCATCGTTTAGAAATCCGAAAATGAAATAGGGTTCATAGCTCCGAATTTTCGTTATTCCAAAAACGATACAGGGTTCTAATTTTTATTTTCGGAATCATAAACCTTTGGAGTAAACAAACATTAGGAATCGTGAGTCTTCAGAAAAACGACATGTAACATGCCATTGATCGTACATTCTGTTTATTGGGAATCATTTTGATTGTACACCCTTATTCATGCTCTTAACTTAATAGTTTACTCTGTGTATATTTAATAACTGTCGCTTAGACTTTAGAAAAAACCTACTAAACTGCAATTTCAATACGCCATCGTATATCCTATTAAAAAAAATAATGCATGGACTACGAAGTAAGTATAATGAAGGTTAGTGCCCGGACACATACCAAACATAAAGACTTCTATTTAACCTTCGGATTTAACGGGAAATATTCATCAAACAGCACTTACCATCATCAATATTTGTCCTGTATAATATTGTCCAATATGAATCTTAGAAGATTGATGAAATATTGCTTGTAAACTTCTTCAAATTACTGTTTTAAATCAGCTGTCTAGATTCACAACCTGTCGAATAGTTGTAATGTTCGCTCGTTTCAATAGGTAATAGACAAGGCTGTGAAATATGCCTTAGGTTGATTTTCGAAAGCCTTTGCAATCGTTTCATAATTTAATTTGAAAATAATATTTAAAAATATCATCTTGGAAAATAAATTTTTATTTTGAATTTGAATACCTAGAATTACATACACTAGAAGTGCTCGTAAATTATTAAATTGAGTCCGTCGGAGGGGACTTTAAAGGGATCCGGTAACTTTGTCTTAGATCCTTTAGAAATAATCCTTGATTTAGCTCATGCTGCAATCATAATTATAAACCTTTAGGTCAGTCAGGAACTCCATGACTTTTACAAGCCGATCGCCTGTCTGATTATCAAGATATTAATGATTTGAATTGCAAATTTTGAAAACCGTTCACCGAACGGTTTTCATTACACTACAGTCTATTGGGGAAAACGAGTATGGTAAAACCGGTCACTCAAAGATTTTTACTTTTTTGAGGCACTTCTTGATCATTTTGAGGCGCGATTTTTTTTTTAGGGCTTCAATATAACACCATATCACAGACACTGGTAACATTTAGGACCGTGTATCTCAGATTTAACATTGTTAAACGATCCCTTTAAGCCAACGATCCCATGGTTGCTTCCTTACAAGCATATAGGCCTACACAAGTTTTCTAACGAGTCAAACGAACAAAAAACTATGTATAATAATGACTGTGGATGCATTATGTAATTTGAGTATTTTGTAAAATATGAATGAAAAGGATATGGTCAAAGATAGCTTTTCCTTTGAATTTGAATTTGAATACCCAGATTTACGTACACTGCGACGTTGTAGTATGCAAATCTGACGAAGCTGAGGCTGCTAGGGCAGATGTAGTATGTGAGGAAGCTGAGCCTGGTATACGGCGTCGTGATGTCAGCTCAGGCACTAGACACACCATCATCTATGGCCCACTGAACATCTACAGTTTGGACGCCAGTTATGCTGCCTCGTCCAAAGGTAGGTGTCGTCTATAACGGTCAGACACAACTTCGAAAAACCGAGAACAGCAAAATCTACGAAAACGGGGAATAACGCACTGCTGTGGGAGAGATAGTGTGACACACGCATATGCACGCGGTCGAAGGTCACTTCATGGAGCTTCAAATAGTTCCTTCCCAGATACAAGCTCAATAAGGGAGGGAACTGTTTGGAGCTCCGTGAATTGACCTTTGATCGCATGCATGTGCGCGTGTTACAACTATCTCTCTCAAAGCGCTATGGCACAGTGAATATAATGCCCCCATCGTTCAGTGCAAGGCAGTGTGTACATAATGTATGGGGAAAGTTAACTTGCTGTTGGTATGTTTATTTTTTTTTAACAATCATCTTCGAAATGCATTGATGATTAGTGAAATAAAGTCCTTTTAAAGCCCCGCTGCACTAGTTTGGCCAGGAGGGATTAGACATCCCTGCATGGTCGCTGATAGGTTGTTATCTCATCAAATCAGCTCTCAATTAACATAAGAAAAAGAGGATCATAGGGGACCAATGGTCACCGATTATGCATTGTTTGGTATATAGAGGGCGCAAGTAGCTATAAGTAGTGCAGTGGGGCTTTAAGTGGCAAACACTTGAAAGAAATTTTTCCGCAGCATTATTTTTCAAAAAATATATATCAACAGCAGATTGACGAGATCACTAGCAATCGATGTTTTCATTTAGTGCATATCAAACAAGTAATAACATAATATTATTAAACGAGTACTAACTTACAACTGTAAATGATTCTGTTATGTTTCTGTGATAATTAGTAACTAAACGTAAATATGATTTGTTATGCATTTGTTATAGTTTGATAACGAGATCTAAACAAATGGAGAGGTGCAATTTGTTATCATATATTTAATTTGTGTTCAAGTAATGTAACTTCAATATCTTTTGATATTATACATATTATAATTCTGTTATTATTTGTTGTGCATTGAATGAACAATAAATATCTTTACAAACAAAAAGACTGGTACGGTAGTTGCGCAGTCTTCTCAGCCAGAGGCCTAAATAGGCAACTCTAGTGTCGGGTGAATAGTGTGTACTAATGGGTGTATTTTGATTGAGTATCTATAATCTTAAACTTTTGTTATGCCTCTAACAGTTGTCTCTACAAGTTATCTTGCATGAATAGTCACGTATTTGGGCGTATTTCATATATAGCGCCCTCTGACTTCAGAAAGTTTCTGATCATGATGGGAATTATATCGAAGCAAGACAATTATCACGATTATCAGAATACTAATGGTCATGATTAATGAATGATGATAACCAGCTAGATGGCGATTATTATGCATGATTAATAATATGCTAGACGGCGATTATTATGCATGATGAACAAGATGCTATCATTTCATGATGATCGATGTTGATAGGAGTTTTATATGAGAACTATGATTGGTTCGCACCAAATGCAGTTTTAATGGCAACTACGATGCCATGGTGCATTCTACATTACATGATTATGTTTTTTTATGAAGCAAAAAAAATCAACTTCGTTCAGTATTTCAATTTAAACGAAATAAACTAACATGATTATCTTGTTATTAATTTTGTAATCATCGACATTTTATTCGGCCCCAAACCTTTTCTCCCCCCCCCCCCCCCTCTCTCTCTCTCTCTCTTTCTCTCTCTCTCCCCTTCTCTCTCTCTCTCTCTCTCTCTCCTATTTTCTCTATCCCTCTCAAATAGAATCTCATGGAATGTTCGGCCCGAGGGTGTATGTGATGGGCATAGTGGCGCTCGTTTCCATGGTGACCATTTGGGGCGTGGTCAAAGGCTGCAGCTACAAAATCAAAGACCGTGAGGCTAAATACGCTCTCCTAGTTAATACTAACTAGAATCACGATTAAAGGTAATGCAAAGTTTTGGGTAATTTTGAAAATTGGGTGGATAGTGATTCTTTACAATTTTGATATATCTAGATGCCCCTGTGGATGCATTATAAGCACTAAAAAATTTAGTCCCTAAAACGCTTTTATTTTCGAGAAAAAATGAATTTACTGGTAAAGGGGGTTACACAATGCCTTCAAAGAAAACCATAAATATCTTTGTGGTTAAATAATTGATTTCAGGATTGTTTGCATGTTGTAGAAGTGTCGTAGTCGAGTGATTTAAGCACTTGACTTGAAATTCAAAGGTCGTGGTTCGATCCCCGATACGGCACTAATGTCCTTTGGCAAGGCATTAATCTTTATTTGCCACACTCGACCCAGGTGAGGTTAATGGGTACCTGGCAAGAATTAATTCCTTGAAATGCTGGGGCGCTGTAATGGCAGCTAGGCTAAAGCCGGGGTAATAATTAATGCGCCTCGGAATAGAATTTCTAGATAGACGGCGCTATAGAAATACCTATAATTAAAAATTATTGTTATGTTAGAGGGCCTGTACAGTAAAAGGAATATAAAAGTAACATGTCGTACAATACTTACGCACTTCTTTGTTCAACCTCTTACAATGTTACCGGTTCACTTAAATAAAGAAAAATAGTAATGGATAGCTCACAAATATTTATTACATTCCGTATCCTACTCTATTCTAACCAAAGTGTTTGCCTTTTCTTTTCCTTTTTTTTTTCCAGCTGACATTTGAAACACTTGACTTACTTTAGTGTGCAGACCCGACTCTTTTCTATGATCTTTAAACTCTTCTCACCTTTGACGCCTATATGGAAATGGCCCTTCTCAACCTCAACGCAGGAGCGGGGAAAAGCTGTCCACCATTGACCTGTGACCTATGAACTTTCGTCACCTTATGTATATATATATACAAACGGAAGTGACTCTCCTCAAACTAGACACATAAATTGAAATCTCTGTTCGCAAAAGGGCATAGTGTTTATATTGGAATGATAATACAAAGATCTTCAAATATCTGTCATTACGTTTTGGTTCACCTGCCGCCATTTTGAAGAAAACTATCACACTAAAGTATACTTTACTGTCGCTATGTAGTTTAAGGTATTAATGCTGTTAACTTCAATTATACTTTAAAGACAAAGATTCAATTACGTTGGCATCCAAGCACTTCATGTTATTTGAAGGTTCGCCGAGGAGGTCTGTAAACGTTGTATAGTTATCAGCATTACCATTTTCTATTGGAACTCTGTCCAATTATTGTGCAATATACAAACTATTAAACTGTAAACTATAGATTCAAACTCGTTAACATTGTGTCTGAGATAAACTTAACATTTAAAGCAATCTTTACTGACATCTGCTTTTAAAATTGAACTGAATGTGGGTGAAATTTCCTCTTTCTTTTTCAACAAACCTTCTTTTTGAAGGAACTTGTATCTGTTGTATATATCTATAAGCACACAGTCATTATAATGTGTTAATTGGTGGAAAATCTTCAATCTTCGTTTTATGATATTTATGTCATATACTTAATTATGTCAATGCTTAATCATGTATATAATTGACATTCATTACATTTTCCTTCCTTTACATGATTGAAGTATTTCCATTAACTTCAATCTCCATTTTATGATATTTATGTCATATACTTAATTATGTCAATGCTTAATCATGTATATAATTGACATCCATTACATTTTCCTTCCTTTACATGATTGAAGTATTTCCATTAATTCAAATGTCACGCAGTAATAAGATGGTACTTGATGCCATCCCTAATCAAGACAAAATAAAAATAACTCAAGAGCTTTTAAGTTAATTGGATAGAGCAACAGTTCTCGCATGGAATCTGCACATATCTTTGGCTGGTCCGGAATGTGCACATTCCATTGGAGCTGTTGCTCCGAAATTAAAATCTCAACCAATTCAGTAATTTAAATACAAATCGTTCATTACCGACGAGGAGCAAAGGAATAATGTGTTTATATTAAAGGCATTAACATGATCTTGATCGGAAACATTGATAGCATTATTGTTAAAAAGTAAGCTGCTCATAAAATCATCAAGATTTTGAGGCAATACTCTTGTCACTCGTTCAAGCAACGGACTAGACCGGGGCAAATTCAGTGTTTAGCGCTGGTGTGATCACCACGCCATTGTTTAGCACAAACTTGTATAGAACCAGCAACATTGTCAACTGTGCCAGCATGACGTCACACGTCGGTACTCTATTACGTGCCACCCGTTCTGTTTGCCGTCACAACGAATTTAAACAGCATTAATCTTGGTTCTTTGCCATAGTGAAGAGCGGCAGAAATGTTCAACTCAAATAGTCGGAAAGAAGATCATATCTATCTAGAATTGAAAGGCTCTAACACATGTTCTACTGTAAGACAAGACAGTCATAAATAACTTGAAATGTACCATTATAAAACTTTGTTGGCAATGTGCAATAAACTTAATTCTTGGTGTTAAACAAATATCATGGTTCTGCTTTTCAATGAAGTTTCATTTTCAGTATTCATGTTCTTTATAATCAAGGTAGATGTATAAAATTCAATATTATATATTAGCATCTTTTTTTCAATGGATATCAATAATAGTACATACACTTCATTTCGATTTCAATAACAGCTCCCTCAAATATGCCTTGGGAAACTGCCGCATTTTTTTCCTTCAGATTATTGTAATCTCTGCTTTTTCTTTTCTACTTTTTTGTTGGTTCTTTAAAATGAATAACAAATTTGAGCAAAACAAAATAAGAAAAGTTCTTAGTCTTCTCACTTTTTGGTTATCACATTGTATACGTAACAAGAAGATAATATATATTTTTGTTTAACGAAGAAAGCACTGGGGTTTACCGGGACATATGAGATCAGGGGGTGTTTCACAAAGATTCTAAGTCGAACTTAACTCTAAGTTGGACTTAAAAATCATGGGAAGCCGTTAGCATCTATGAAAATATTTCGTAAAAGTTTTTTTTAAAGGCATAAAATATTGATTCGAATCATTCATATTTTCTAATATCAAGGAGATTTTATGTTCTTAATGTGCAATTTATACAAAGTCTAAAATAATGTTTGCTTTTGAATATATTTAATTTTAAGGCTACAAATGGCTCTCCATAATTTTTAAGTCCAACTTAGAGTTAAGTTCAACTTAGGATCTTTGTGAAACCGCCCCCAGGTCCCGGTAGAGACATCCTAGTTCGATTAAGGCCCATATTTGTGAGTCGCCAGTAAACAGAGCTATAGCAAGAACCCTTTGGATTCATTGATCAATCATCATTTATTTATTCTTGTCCACAAATCTGGAAATATGCTTTCCAAAACCAATAAGAGGCAATACAAGAAAGCAAGACAGAAAAACAAAGTACAATAGAAATACACATTTACAAACAAATAAATAATAATAATAATGATTTAATGTAGTAATATTCTAAAGGGAACAAAATATGACTGGAAATCACGTTTAGGTCAAATGAAGAGTGTTAAGGGGGAGGGGAAAGGGCCGAGTGGGTGTTTATGTATTGATGTGTGAAAGAGAGGAGAGAGGGGAAGAGGGAAAAGGAGAGACGGGAGATCGAGATAGAAATAGTGATGATGCAGGCCTATATCTTTCAGTTTAAAAATCAGAAATTGTAAATATCATCACGTTAATATCATCATTATTACTATCATAATTGTCGTTATTATTTGTTTTATTATCATCATAATTATCGTTTCTTATATCTATAAATAATATCTATAATATGATTGCAGGGCCCTCAGGGAGAACAGTATGAATACTGATGAGGCTACCCTGGGTAAACAAGACATATTATTATTATTATTATTATAAATGAATTATATATTCCAGTAGGCCTACTGTTGTTTCAAAACCATGGAATAGTTGAAGTGGCTATCACTATAGTTTTTCTGTGACCCACAACGTTGTTTTTCGTTCTGTGATTATATATTACTGTAATCAAATCCCTCTCACTGCAAGCTATAAAAAATGGCGCCAATTTGTTAATAGACATTTAGGAATATAGCAAGCACTATAAAAACTAAGTTGTACCCCCTCCCCCCCCCCCCTCACACACACACACACACACACACATGATAAACAAGAACAAAACAAAAAACGAAGAAATGAAATGGAAAACAATATTAGGCAATGGAAACTCTGGATTTGGGGTTTGTGTACGTACTCGGTATAGCAATAATCAGGGTGCAATATGATATTTTGAATATTATTCTACCACAGCTAGTCCCCGGGGGTAGTTACACGAAGCACACTATATAAGAACTTTGAAAACATTTTCATATAGCAGGAATGACACCGTTACGGACACTACAGGAAATTCCGGACAAAATTTATGCTCGCAATGGGGGATATATTTTTGTAAAGTTTGTATCTTTGTTCGATTTTTTTTTCTTCTGATGATAGGACTGTTACCCAGAAAATATAACCAATAACCAATTAATATAAAGCTGAAATATATTAATTACAGAGGCAAAATTATGCACTTGGCTGTTTTTCAAAAAAAGTGTTACGCTTGTCTCTTTTTACAGAAATAACAACTGTATCGTAATTTCTTGGGTCAATTCTCAAGCCGTCAACAAATATTGAGTGGAGATAAAAAAACGGACTTTAAGATGACATGAAAAGATATGGCATATTTAACAACTCATGAAAAAAGACCCATTTTCAAAGTACAAATGGGTAACAGCCAACAAGTGGTATTTTTGGCCCTCTATTTCCACACCCAACACAAGTTAAATTCAAACAAAAGTTGCTACCTGATGAAAACTCATATGGTCCAACATTTCAGGCCACAAACATTTGATTAAATGACTTTGTGTTTCCAGGAGAGATGCGTAACACTGTAGGTAGAATAGTTGCACCCTGACTGTGGCTATACCGACCCTACTTAATGGCATGTGCAAATAATGCAGTGGTGTATAATGATGTCGAATCAAAGTTAGATTGAGCACCCCTATAGAAGAATACGACATAAGTTTTAATAAAGGGAGAAGAAATTAAAAGAAATTAACTTGTTATCTATAACAACTGCTAAATTTCTATGACAAATTTGCTCTCAGCCAATCAGATGCCATGATTACATTAGCTTGTAGTAGCTTGTAACTTGTTATTGATATCAAGAATTATGAAACAGGGTCCAGATTTCATTTGTTATACTTTTTTCTTCGAGGCGAGTGATAACAATATCTTTCTTCTCATTGAAATTTCAACACCCCTCACTGGATCAATGCGTAAACAATCGACGCTTTAAAGATAAAGACCAGTTATGGTCATGCGATTGCATTGTGAAAGAAACGTTATGGAATCTATCAGAAAAGGTTGATCATCTAGCATATTAGTACTGGTGTGTACTGCAAGGTTCTGGAATCATCAAAATGATAAGAAATTTTGGCCCAGTCTTCGTAAAGTTACGAGCACTGTACACAGAAAGATGTATATGGGACTACGTGCGCGATATCTATCAGGTCCAAATAGATATAATAATTTACCAAATATATCAATTAGTAGGCGGTTTCTCGGCAAAATTTGTACCATCACGTAAAGACCAAAACTGGTCTTTATATCAGGCGCGGATCCAGGGGGGGGGCCGAGCGGGCCTTGGCCCCCCCCCCCCCCCCCCGCAAAAAAAAAAAAAAAAAAAAAAAAAAAAAGAGAGAGAGAGAAGAAAGGAAAAGAAGGGAAAGGGAAAGAGGAGAGAAAAGGAAAGAAAGAAGAAGAAAAGAAAAGGGGGAAGAAGGAGATCGGGGGGACCGAAAGGGCCTTGCCTCCCAGGCTGTTGACCCCCCCCCCCCCCCCCCCCCCCAATCAAAAAAATAAGAGAGAAGGAAGGAAAGGGAAAGACAAAAGGAAAAGAGGAGATGCTGGCCTACTAATAGGGGGGGGGGGGGCTTTGGGGAAATCAAATTCAAACGTGGTTTATTTCTAATTCCACAACGGTGGATTACAAATAATGCTGAAATGCCATAATTTCCGAGATTTGTCCTCACTTTTTAATAAATTATACGTTTGTATATGTGTTTGTTGGAAAATGACAAATTCCTAAGTTTACAGGCAGGCAAGAAATATGCTTCTTGAGATTCCTACATGTCAGGGCCCGAGGTACGGCAGGGATCGGGAGCCTCGAGCTCCCCCCACACTTTATTTGAAAAAGTATATTAAAGAGAAAAAAATAGAATGAGAGCAAGAAAGAAAGAATAGTTAACTGCCAGTGTTAAAAAATGAGGCATCAAAATATGCTCATCTGACCGTGATTAAATGCCTAAAACCCCTAAGCTTCCGGGGGCTCTGCCCCCTGAATTCCACCTAGGGGTCTACGGCGGGCCCTTAGATGCTCATCTGACGGTAATTTAATGCCTAAAACCCCTTTTTTGGGGGGATCCGCCCCCTGAAGAGTCGAGAACGGTACAGTGAATCGTCTTCTTTCTCTCATAATCTTATGAAACGTCAAAGCTTTTGCGCGGGAGGGTAGAACCTGAATTCAGACGAGGATTCAGAGGCGAGAACGGTAATAATAATCTTTAATGAAACTTAAAAGCTTCCGCGCTTCGCGCGGGAAGGGGGAACCTGAATTCAGACGAGGATTAAGAGTCGAGAACGGTACAACGAATCGTCTTCTTTCTCTAATAATTTAATAAATCGTAAATTTTCCGCGCTTTGCGCGGGAGGGGAAAAACTAAATTCAGACGAAGATTAAGAGTCGAGAACGGTACAACGAATCGTCTTCTTTCTTTAATAGTTCAATGAAACGTCAAAGCTTCCGCGCTTCGCGCAGGAGGGAGGAAGGCTGAATTTAGACCAGGAATAAGAGTCGAGAACTCTACAACGAATCGTCTTCTATCTCTAATAATTTAATAAATCTTAAATTTTTTCGCGCTTTGCGCGCGAGGGGAAAAACTAAATTCAGACGAAGATTTTGAGTCGAGAACGGTACAACGAATCGTCTTCTTTCTCTCATAATCTTATGAAACTTAAAAGCTTCCGCGCTTCGCGCGGGAGGGGACCTGAATTCAGACGAGGATTAAGAGTCGAGAACTCTACAACGAATCGTATTCTTTCTTTAATAGTTTAATGACACGTCAAAGCTTCCGCGCTTCGCGCAGGAGGAGGGGGGTGGACTGAATTTAGACGAGGATTAAGAGTCAAGAACGGTACAACGAATCGTCTTCTTTCTCAAATGATTTAATGAAACGTAAAATCTTCCGCGCTTCGCGCGGGAGGGGAAAAACTAAATTCAGACGAGGATTAATAGTCGAGAACTCTACAACGAATCGTCTTCTTTCTCTCATAATCTTATGAAACTTAAAAGCTTCCGCACTTCGCGCGGGAGGGGACCTGAATTCAGACGAGGATTAAGAGTCGAGAACTCTACAACGAATCGTATTCTTTCTTTAATAGTTTGATGAAACGTCAAAGCTTCCGCGCTTCGCGCAGGAGGGCAAGGGGGGCTTAATTTAGACAAGGATTAAGAGTCGAGAACTCTACAACAAAACGTCTTCTTTCTCTAATAATTTAATAAATCGCAAAATTTCTCGCGCTTCGCGCGGGAGGGGAAAAACTAAATTCAGACGAAGATCAATAGTCGAGAACGGTACAACGAATCGTCTTCTTTCTTTAATAGTTTAATGAAACGTCAAAGCTTCCGCGCTTCGCGCAGGAGGGGGGGGGGGGCTTAATTTAGACAAGGATTAAGAGTCGAGAACTCTACAACGAAACGTCTTCTTTCTCTAATAATTTAATAAATCGTAAAATTTCTCGCGCTTCACGCGGGAGGGGAAAAACTAAATTCAGACGTAGATTTTGAGTCGGCTTCGCGCAGGAGGGGGGGGCTTAATTTAGACAAGGATTAAGAGTCGAGAACTCTACAACGAAACGTCTTCTTTCTCTAATAATTTAATAAATCGTAAAATTTCTCGCGCTTCACGCGGGAGGGGAAAAACTAAATTCAGACGAAGATTTTGAGTCGAGAACGGTACAACGAATCGTCTTCTTTCTCTAATAATTTAATGAAACGTCGAAGCTTCCGCGTTTCGTGGAGGAGGGTGGGGAAAACTCGCCCCTCCCTGCACCGACCCCCCCCCCCTCCCCCCCCCCCCCGTATTACGTCACTGTTGGTCACCATTACGTACCAATATTTGGCTCGCATAATTTCAAATTTGGGCCCCCCCCCCTAAGAAATCCTGGATCCGCGCCTGCTTTATACCGGCGCAGCACGCAAACTTTTGTCCAATCAACGCGTGGTAACCAAGCAATCTTGGGACTCGCGTGACATCACAAAGCGCCGCTATGTTTACAAATTATGAAAATGTGTTGATAATGCTTCATTCTTATTGAATTCCCCCTTGCACCCAGATTTCTGTACATCTTGCTTGCTTGACAATGCAAAATCAATCTATGAGAAGACGTCGATTCTTTGGTCGATTCAGAAAGACACTGACCAAATGTTTTCGAAAATTATTTTACTCCTCTCAAGCTAAATAACAGAATTAAGTTGATGACATTCTCAAATATAAATGTGAATTCTTAACGAATAGAGGGAAGAAGGACGCTTGTACAGTTACCCGGTAAAACCGGACGTGTCATTACAAAACCAAGAAACGATGATTTTTTTTTTTTTTTTTTTTTTTTAAATGAGTGAAAAGCAAAAGTCGGATCAGAGATTGACATTACGACATTCTCATGATTGTTTACAGCATCTGCTAATGACGATCGAACTCAACGTTGATGAAATTAGATTGGTGAGCAATTCGTTTTCAACACTTACACACGCAAAAATCGAACATACTGTAAATTGTACAGTTCCACGATTCCAGATGAGAATGGGCCTCCGAGTTCCCTTTGCTAGTCTTAAAATTTCACTGAAGAATCAAGTGATTCCTTTTAAAACATTTATTCACTTCGTCACTTTCTTTTCCTTCCTTTAAAGTGGGACTGCACTACTTGTAGCTACTTGTGCCCTCTATGCAGCCCAGGCGCGGATCCAGGGGGCCGAGGGGCCTTGCCCCCCCCCCCCCCCGCCAAAAAGAAGAGAGAGAAAGAGAGAGAAGAAAAAGAAGGGAAAGGGAAAGAGGAG
This sequence comes from Strongylocentrotus droebachiensis, assembly GCA_035222895.1. Taxonomy (NCBI): domain Eukaryota; kingdom Metazoa; phylum Echinodermata; class Echinoidea; order Camarodonta; family Strongylocentrotidae; genus Strongylocentrotus; species Strongylocentrotus droebachiensis. The sequence continues at coordinate 34,490 of JAVYIG010011541.1, read as the reverse complement.
AGAAAGGAAAGAAAGAAGACGAAGAAGAAAAGAAAAGGGGGAAAGGAAGGAGATCCGGGGGTTAAAGGGCCGCGCCCCCCTCCCAAAAACGGAGAGAAGGAAGGAATGGAGAAAAAAGGAAAAGAGGAGATAAAGAGAAGGAAAAAAGAGGAAGAAGACAAATGAAGAAGGGGAATTTCAGTTGTGATTTTCCCGCCAACAATTTGTTGATCAGAGGGAGGGGGGCAGAAGGCCCTTGCCTCCCCCTCCCCTCCTCCAAAAAAAAGGGGGAGAAGGGAAAGAGGAGAGCTAAAAGGGTACAAAAAAGAGGAAGAAGAAAAGAAAAGGGTGAAAAGAACTTAATAAAGAAGGGAAGATCAATTGCAATTAATCAAGCCAACAATGTGTGGATCCGGGGGGGGGGGGCAAAGGCCCTTGCTTCCCCCAGCAATCTTTTAAAAAAAGAAGGAAGGTAAAGAGGAGAGAAAAGGAAAGGAAAAAAAGGAGGAAGAAGAAAGGTACACACTAAGAAAAATGGTGCAACTATGCACCTTTAGGGGTTCAAACCGATGCAACAATAGCAGCACCTTTAGGGGTTAAATCCTGCACCCTTTTTAAAGGTGCAATCCTGCACCCTTCAAAAGGGTGCCAGATTAAACCTTTTGGGGGAAATGTTAGTACCCTTTATGGTTCAATCCTGCACCTTTAGGGGTGCAAACCAATGCAACAATAGCAGCACCTTTAGGGGTTAAATCCTGCACCCTTTAGGAGGGTGCCAGAATGCACCTTTTAGGAGACATGTTAGTACCCTTAATGGTTCAATCCTGCTCCTTTAGGGGTGCAAACCGATGCAATAGCAGCACCTTAAGGGGTTCAATCCTGCACCCTTTAAAAGGTGCAATCCTGCACCCATCATCGAGGAATACTCGTGACATTTGCTCGTACACATATACATATTAAACATGCATGATGTTTCTTGGTTAGTAAAAATATAATCAATATATATATTGCTAAAACGTGAATGTAATTGTAACATGATCAGACAAAATAATGTAACGATCCGCTCCGCGATCGTGACGTAACAAAGAGGCTTAACTTAAATGATTGTTGTTTTCAAGCGCGTCATACACTACACCGACGCACAATGTTTACGTTAATAATTTGCATACGGAGCGCTTGACATTCGGATCTTTTATTGAAATGTCAAGATGTTAAGTTTTAATTGTTTATAAGTATATCACATGAATTTGGATGGAAAGTTGTTTAGACAATGTAACTTGTTAATATTTACTACAACTGATATGTCATTCAGATTGTTGTATTTAATTAATGGTAAAATAAGAGATTTACTTAGATATTTTGCTCTGAACTAGCACAGTCTTCATGTTAAGTCCATTTTCGCTGCGCGTGTGCTTTCCAAGATCGCTTAGCGCATCGATTTCCCCCACGTCCGCATTATGCCTTTATAATCCGTAACATTTCTGAAGCGCGAGGAGTTGGTATTTGGTCCTCGTTGGGGCAACATATAATTTAGCTCTCCTGGAAATTCCCCCCCCCCCCCCCATAGACTTGGAATTGGGCGCTCGTCGGAACCACACATTATAAGCTCTCTCTCCCTCCCTGGAAATCCTCCCATCTAAGGAATTACACGTATTTACAACTGGAATATGAAGGTACAGAACCAAGTCGACGCTGGAATTAAGATGCTGGAATTAATATACTGGAATTAAGATGCTGGAATTAATATACTGGAATTAATATACTGGAATTAAGATGCTGGAATTAATATACTGGAATTAATGAACTACTATTATTAAGACGCAGGAATATGCTAAGTCCACCTCTCCCCATATGATGCCATGGAATTAAACTAAGATGGAAAACTCCCAAGTCCCATAAATCCCAATGAATCATTGCCTTCACTTTATTACATGTATTAGAACATAAGAACATCAATCATATAAATGCATTAAGTATAACTATGAGCACAAGGTATTTGTGACAGTGGTGATAGAAAGATGTAAATATTTGAAGTACATGCATTAATAAAAGTTGACCATTTTCTTTTGTCTTGAAACTGAAATTATGAGTCTATAAACACTTTGTCTTTCTTCTTAACTGGTACTCCGTCATAGTCGTATATTTCGACGAAACGAACGTAAATAAGTATTGTAGCTTCCCCCGTCTTTTCTTCAAATAAAAGAAAAGATCTAATTACTTTAACCGCTCGGACATTATAAATAAAATGTCGGCTGACGAATATCCTGACAGATATAAAGAATCAGTTTCCCCAGCTTGGAATGAGAATAATCCCGACGTAGAGGTCGAGGTTGAAGACGGAGGCGGGGGCGGCCGCCACAAATTTGGTGTCAGAAGTGGGATTATTAATATGGCGGAGGTACCAGAGTCTAAGAAAGAAATAGATGAGCTAAGTTGCTCCTCAGATGAAACAATGTCTAGTACAAAAAGTTCAAAGAAAAAGAAAAGTAGAGCAGAGAAATTACAAAGTCGGATATTAAGTCAACTAACAAAGTTGATGGGGCAAATGATGAAGTTGACAAAGAAACCAAGGAAGAGGAGTGTTGGCCCAGACTCCTCTACGGAAGAACTATCTGATTCTTCAGATGATGAAGTGGAATTCAACTTCAAACCGAATAGACGACCGGAAGGAATGGAAGTCCAACATGAAGACGAGGAAGGAATATCTCATGTCGATGAATCAAAGACGAGGAAACTTAAGGAAGAAACTAACCAGATGAAAATACAAAAGAAGAATTATGATATTCGCTATGCCAAAGAAGATAGAATTCGGGAACCTACTCATCGACCACTGATCATGCCGGACAAGTATGATGGAAGTACCGACTGGAAAGACTACGCCTCGCACTTTGAATCTTGTTGCGAAATCAACAACTGGAAAGATAAGGAATCTGCCAAGTATCTAGCTGCTAGCTTGAGAGGTCAAGCTCTGAGATTACTAGAAGAACAAAGAGGCACCAAGTGGAACTTTGAAGAAATAAAGAGTAAACTGTCATTCAGGTTCTCTTCTGCCAAACAGGCGGAAAGCTATCTGTTGGAACTTAGGAATCGTAAGCGACGACAAGGAGAATCACTCCAGGAACTAGGACGTCATATTAGGGAACTAACTGATAAGGCATATCCAAACTTTGAAAGTCAAGGGGTCGATAGACTAGCTAGGATTCATTTTACTGATTCTATTCGTAGTAGTGAGATTCGTATGGGAATATTTCATGCTAAGGCAACAAGTTTGGATGAGGTTATTCAAGCAGCAATAACCACTGAGACATTTCTACAGACGGAGACTGAGAGGAATGGATGGAAGGCTAAGCCTACTTACAATAGAGGAATCGGCCCTGAAGTGGATCTAGAGAAGATGATCAAAGATGAAGTCAACAAAGTCCTAGGCCAAGCCATGGAAAGTCAATCTAACAAGGAATGTCAGGAATATGTGAAGAAACCAGGAACTAATCAAAGACCAAGCCAAACAGCGCAAGGAAGATTTGATGTGAAAACCCAAACATGTTTCTATTGTGAGAAACCTGGCCATTTCGCAAGGGAATGCCGTGAGAAACAAATGGATCGAAGAGGAAGGAACTATCCAAGTGATGAATCTAACTGGTCAAGACAAAGATATCAGCGTCAGTCAAACGACAAGTGGTCGCCCCAAAGGGTCGTGGCGCGGCCAAACGTCCAAAATTAACTGAGACCCAACCCAGCAAAACAAAGACAAGTTTCATACCCAGTATAAATCAAAATGTTGATGGTCTTTATGTTCCAGTGCACATACAGGACAAGGAATACAAATTTCTAGTTGATACTGGTGCTTCAGATTCTTACATTTCAAGACGATCATATGAACAATTAGATGAAAAAGATAGACCCCCTCTGCAACATCGTAGCATCAATGCACAATTAGCAGATGGTTCACCATTGGCCATTTATGGAGCAATAACTCATGAGATGAAGATAGGACCAAATAAAGGAGTAATAACAGTTTTGGTAGCAGATGTGAGTAGTGATGGAATCCTTGGTTTGGACAATCTAACAAGAATGGGGGCTAGCATTGATCTGACTAATTTTCAACTCACAACAAAATGGGGCAAAGTAGAGTGCAAGAATGAAAGTGGAGAAAGACTATCCTGCCGCATTACTGCATCAGAAACTACTACAATTCCCGCAGGACATGAAGCTGTAATACTTGGATCAATGAGGGAAGGAGATCGAATTAAACCTAACACCCTAGGTTTAATAGAGGCTGGAAATGTTCAACAACAATTAGCGAAGAAAGGACTCATTACAGCTAGAACTCTAATCAAGACAGGTGAGGAGTTAGTGCCTGTTAGAGTATTCAACCCATCTACTTCCAACAAAGTAATAAAGAAGAACACACCAATCGCTATGATGACCGTAATAGATACAAGTGAAGTACAGGAAGTCCCTAAGTACACCACTGTTGGTGATGGAAAAGTTCCGGAACATTTGAGGGATTTGCTAAAGAGAAGTACAGAAGGAATACCAGATCAGTATCGCCAAGACGTGGCAAAGTTATTGACGGAATTTCAGGATGTATTCTCAAGAGGAGATGATGATATTGGAAGGACCAATTTGGTACATCACAATATAGATACTGGAACTCAGCGACCAATTAGACAACGACAACGCAAGCACCCTTTTGGGCAGAGAGACGAAATCAAGGAGCAAGTGGAAGGGCTACTACAAAAAGGTCTTATTGAACCAACTGATAGTCCATGGGCTTCAAACATTGTACTCGTAAAGAAAAAGGACGGAACTCAGAGATTTTGCGTGGATTATCGGCAACTGAATGCTGCCACGATCAAGGACGCCTACCCCCTACCTCGTATAGACGAAACATTGGATGCTTTGTCAGGAGCGCAGTGGTTTTCAACCCTGGACTTGGCAAGTGGATACTGGCAAGTAGGCTTAAGCAAAGATGCTAAGGAAAAATCAGCTTTCGTAGCTGATGGTGCACTCTACTCATGGAACGTGATGCCTTTTGGACTTTGTAACGCCCCAGCCACTTTTGAGAGATTGATGGATAAAGTACTAACCGGATTGCATTGGGAGACATTACTTGTCTACTTAGATGATTTGATTATCTTTGGTAAATCGATACCAGAGGAACTTTCCCGGTTACGTCAAGTATTCCATAGACTACGACAAGCCAACTTGAAGTTAAAACCAAAGAAATGCTTTCTGTTCAGGAAGAAGGTGTCCTATCTCGGACACGAAGTATCAAGCAAGGGAGTCTCAACACAGCCAGAGAAGGTTGAGTCTGTAAAAACATGGCCGACGCCGAAGAATGTGACGGAAGTTAGAAGTTTTCTTGGTCTTGCATCCTACTACAGACGTTTTGTTGAAGGTTTTGCTAGTATAGCCAAACCTCTTCATCAACTCACGGAAAAGCGCCGTGCCGGACAGTTCGAATGGAGCTCTGTCTGTCAGGATGCGTTTGAAGAGTTGAAAAGAAGATTGATTACTGCACCTATTCTGGGATACCCGAATACGGAAGGTGCATTCATTCTTGACACAGACGCCAGTAAGGATGGGATTGGAGGAGTGTTGTCACAAGTACAAGATGGAAAGGAAAGAGTAATTGCTTACGGAAGTAAAGTGCTAAGCAAGGCAGAACGGAACTACTGCGTTACAAGAAGGGAACTACTCGCAGTTGTAGTTTACTTGAAGCATTTCAGACAATATCTCTACGGTCGACATGTAACGGTGAGAACGGATCACGGAGCTTTAAGGTGGCTAACGAATTTCAAAAACCCTGAAGGACAGCTGGCAAGATGGCTTGAGGTCATCGCAGCTTATGATATAGAGATCATTCACAGGGCTGGTAGAAGTCATGGGAATGCAGATGCATTGTCGAGAAGACCATGTGGCCAGTGTGGAAGAGGACTGGAGTGCGAGTTCAAGGAAGAAACAGCCAAAGCACGTGTAATAATGATGACAAATGAGAAGAGACTGTCTGAGATGAGGAAAGATCAACTAGACGACCCAAATATAAAGCCTGTGCTAGAGGCTATGGAAAGGAAGACCAGACCACCAAAGGAAGAAGTTTCCGCAATGTCTAAGAAAGTTAAAGTCTTGTTAGAGCATTGGGAACAACTTGAAATCAGAGATGGAATACTCTACCGTAGATGGGAATCTATAGATGGCAAAGAAGTGAAATGGCGACTAGTATTACCTGGAAGGAAAATAGATGAAGTTTTGAAAGAACTTCATGGTAGCGCTTTAGCTGGTCATTTGGGAGCAACTAAGACACTGAAGAGTAGTCAGATGAGATACTACTGGGTAGGAATGAAGGCAGATGTGAGGTCTTTCATCCGTAAATGTGAATCTTGTGCTCGACGGAAGTCAGCTGGTAAGAAGAGACGAGCACCTCTACAGCAGAGAAGAAGTGGAAGTCCGATGGAACGGATCGCTCTTGATATACTAGGACCTTTGCCGGAGACGAATGACGGAAATAAGTACATAATGGTAGTAGCCGATTACTACACAAAGTTCGTAGAAGCTTATCCAATACCTAATGAGAAAGCAAGTACTGTGGCACCCAAACTAGTTGAAGAGTTTATATGTAGATACGGGGTTCCAACTGAGATTCACACAGACCAAGGAAGGAACTTTGAGTCACAGTTGTTCAAAGAAGTTTGCCAGATCCTGGGAATAAAGAAGACAAGGACGACGGCATATAACCCTAAATCAGACGGTATGATTGAACGCTTCAACAGAACATTGCTCGATATGCTTGTCACGCTAATAGAGCCTGGAAAGAATCAGCGAGATTGGGACAAGTATGTACACATAGCTACAACGGCATACAGAAGTTCAGTTCATGAGACAATAGGAGAAACGCCAAACATGATGATGTTCGGAAGAGAACTGAAAATGCTTTCAGATCAGTACATGATCCAACCAGATATGGAAGTTGGAACAGACTACGTCGAGGAACTACGAGACAGGATGGATAAAGTCTATACAAGGATTACTGAGCACAGTCAGAAGAATCTCCGAAGACAGAAGCGGAACTACGACAAGAAGATTGCTGGAAGTAGCTACGAAGAAGGAAATTTCGTTTGGTTACGAAATAATCAGAGACACAAAGGTATCAGTCCCAAACTAAGTTACAGATGGAATGGCCCATTCAAGATTAAGACGAAGCTGTCTGATGTGACATACAGAATTCAAAAGAGTCCTGGAACCAAGATGAAGGTTGTACACTTTGACCGTTTAAAGCCATGTGATGGAGACGAGCCTAAGGAATGGAAGACAGCTCAAACTAGACGGGAAGATGATGGAAATGATGCCAGAGAGATGGAGTCCAACTCTGAAGAGGTTGATCAAGATTCAACGCCAGACGTGACTGTAAATAGAAGACAAGAAGATACTCGACGCTATCCACTGAGGAATAGAAGACCCGCACATTTCTTTTATTAGAAATGGTTTTTAGAATAAGACATATTTTGTTATACTTTGGATCTGTTTCCTTCTCCTCTTTCCTTCTCTATAACTTTCTTTCTCACTTCTTTCTTTCTTCTATTCAACTCTGTTTTCTCATCTATATTTCTTTCTTCTATTCAACTCTGTTTTCTCATCTATATTTCTTTCTTATACAGATTCCATTGCTTATATTGTATATACATGTACATTATTGACATTGTAACGCCACTGATTAGATTTAAGGATTAGAATTTATTTGTGATAGGTAATCTAGGGTGATGAAAAATTTAAGAATATAAGTGCACGTTCCATGTTGCATAGGAACAAAGAATTGACAAGTTTTGGAAGAAAAGCAGATGTCTTATGTTGTAGATGTATATTTGATTGATGCTGGTGTTGATAGAGAGATTGTGATGTAACAGAGAAGAAGGAAAACAAAAGTGGGCAAAATAAGACAAGTGCTTTCTTCCAAATGTCATTTATGTCAGTTATTTTTGGTTTTGTATATACTTGCAATCGAACTTAGACAAGGTTGCATTGTAACAAGGTTATCGCCCAGGAAAACCTAATGTCTTAAATGCGAGGACGCATTTTGTAAGGAGGAGGGCTGTGTAACGATCCGCTCCGCGATCGTGACGTAACAAAGAGGCTTAACTTAAATGATTGTTGTTTTCAAGCGCGTCATACACTACACCGACGCACAATGTTTACGTTAATAATTTGCATACGGAGCGCTTGACATTCGGATCTTTTATTGAAATGTCAAGATGTTAAGTTTTAATTGTTTATAAGTATATCACATGAATTTGGATGGAAAGTTGTTTAGACAATGTAACTTGTTAATATTTACTACAACTGATATGTCATTCAGATTGTTGTATTTAATTAATGGTAAAATAAGAGATTTACTTAGATATTTTGCTCTGAACTAGCACAGTCTTCATGTTAAGTCCATTTTCGCTGCGCGTGTGCTTTCCAAGATCGCTTAGCGCATCGATTTCCCCCACGTCCGCATTATGCCTTTATAATCCGTAACATTTCTGAAGCGCGAGGAGTTGGTATTTGGTCCTCGTTGGGGCAACATATAATTTAGCTCTCCTGGAAATTCCCCCCCCCCCCCCATAGACTTGGAATTGGGCGCTCGTCGGAACCACACATTATAAGCTCTCTCTCCCTCCCTGGAAATCCTCCCATCTAAGGAATTACACGTATTTACAACTGGAATATGAAGGTACAGAACCAAGTCGACGCTGGAATTAAGATGCTGGAATTAATATACTGGAATTAAGATGCTGGAATTAATATACTGGAATTAATATACTGGAATTAAGATGCTGGAATTAATATACTGGAATTAATGAACTACTATTATTAAGACGCAGGAATATGCTAAGTCCACCTCTCCCCATATGATGCCATGGAATTAAACTAAGATGGAAAACTCCCAAGTCCCATAAATCCCAATGAATCATTGCCTTCACTTTATTACATGTATTAGAACATAAGAACATCAATCATATAAATGCATTAAGTATAACTATGAGCACAAGGTATTTGTGACAGTGGTGATAGAAAGATGTAAATATTTGAAGTACATGCATTAATAAAAGTTGACCATTTTCTTTTGTCTTGAAACTGAAATTATGAGTCTATAAACACTTTGTCTTTCTTCTTAACTGGTACTCCGTCATAGTCGTATATTTCGACGAAACGAACGTAAATAAGTATTGTAGCTTCCCCCGTCTTTTCTTCAAATAAAAGAAAAGATCTAATTACTTTAACCGCTCGGACATTATAAATAAAATGTCGGCTGACGAATATCCTGACAGATATAAAGAATCAGTTTCCCCAGCTTGGAATGAGAATAATCCCGACGTAGAGGTCGAGGTTGAAGACGGAGGCGGGGGCGGCCGCCACAATAATCTATTGGTTAATGATTGCCGAAGGAAAATAAAAATCACATAATTGATGTGCATTGTCATAATTTGCTTAACAAATCATATGATAAATGTATTTTTATGTGAACACGTGGAAAGTAATCATGAATATGCATGCGATATGCAAACATTTATTTTGCACCTTTTTGGGTTGTTAGGGTTCATTTTTGTGGGAAGGGTGCAAAATCTTATATTGCACCCTTTTTTTAACCCCTTTTCCTTCAATAGGGTTCATTTTTATGTAAAGGGTGCAAACTCTTATTTTGCACCCTTTTTTGCACCCTTTTTTTTAAGAGTGTAGAGGAGATCAGTTGCGATTTTTCCCGCCATCAAGGTGTGGATCAGGGGAGACGAAAGGCCGTTGCCTTCTTCTCCCCCTCAGCAAAAAAGAGAGAGAGAAGGAAGGTAAGGATGGAAAGGGAAAGAGGAGATAAAGGGGAAGAAATAAAGAGGAAGAAGAAAAGAAAGGGGGAATATATGCTTTTGCGCTCCTCGAGTTCTATCTCTGATTGGTCTTCCCTATTCGATGAGTACGGCGATGATGACGATCATCATCATCGAGTGTTACCACCTCTCTAAACTATAGTGATTCACGTGTGATCTCTTCGAGGAAACCAGCAGCAGCACTATGGACGTGTCATTCTCCGAGGTTGATGACGACAGACTTTATACCATCGCTCAAATGCTCCATCAACATTTACTTTGTGAAATCGTATAATTTGATAGTCATGCCTGAATAAAAAAAAAGCACGGGTTTAGAAAAACAAAGATTCGTTTGTTTTGTGCATTTCTTCTCTTGAATTTTGGTAGTCGGGAGTGTTATGAAGCTATGAGCTTGCCTCTTTTCTTAAATGAAGCTTACAAAATGAAAGTTCGACAAGGTCAGATGAAAGAGAATGATATTTTCGCGATACAGGGCACTTGTTAACCAAACTAAGCACAGATTAATGAGTCATCCACTCATGCTGCATGCCGGACATGACTGTGAAAAGCCTTGTTCAGACGGAGGCAAGTTACCCTGGGGTAAAGGTCGTGTTAAGAGCTAGTCGGGGTAAATATGGTGAGGTAGGTGTAAAGGTTAGAGTAGTGACCGTCTGAACGATGAACGTGTTAGCTATCCCTATCTTTACCCCGTACTATTTAATCCTGGAAAAATCCAGGAGTAACTCGCTGACACGACTAGAGGGTAGCGTAAGGTGACCGTGTGGATGCTCTCTGTGACCTTTCACGAGCCATCTATACACAGAGTTTGGCCAACTTGGTTTTACTGGGTCACAACATGGCGTATATTATTTTGTTTTGTGCTTGCCCAACATAGCAGTAGTCGCCATATTGGCTCGAATTCTCAAAGGAAGGTTTGTCGACAAACCAGGTTTTCGTACGTCATAATTATGACGCGTTTTGACGCGTTTTTTTTTGTAAAAACGGCGTCAAAACGCGTCATAATTATGACGCACGAAAACCTTGGTTTGTCGACAAACCTCCTTTGTGAATTCGGGCCATTGTGTCCAACTCGAACCAGGTTGGCCAAACTCTGTGTATAGATGGCTCTGCGTAAAAATTACGCTGGTCGGTGGAAGGTCGTATTAACTTAATCGTGGCACGTTGGTCCGAGTAAGAGTGGTCAACTAATGGTGTAAGTGAAATAATACATGAGGCATTTACTGCTGCAAGGATTACCTGGCGCCGACTAGCAGAACTCCGTCTGAACAAGACTAAAGTGTAATAAGCCAGTTCATAGCTGCAGTCTGAGCATGCGCATGAGCAGATAAAGGTCATTGCAGACCAAATTGTGAAATACACGGAGACAAAATACTAGATACGTGCTCTTGAAAGTTATATGTAATCATTATTCATTTGTGCACAGTCAGTTCACTCCATGATACACAGGTGGAAGTGTTCTTTGAAAAGTGGAAACAAAGGCTATTCATGTAGCATCTCCATCTGGGATCTTGTTGTGGAGTACAGGATGACGTTCTGCTTGAAGCAGATGTTTGCGATGTCAGAAATGGCGCTTTATAGATAGGGTTTGGATTTGGCCACTTGAGGGCGTAGTAAATTTGGTGTGCTGTAAGGTTTGTTGCCCAGAGTAGCCTATGTTTTTGTTTAATTTGTGATACAAGTCCAATTATGATGTGAGTAGAAATGTGTGCGTTATCTTGAAGTTTTTGAGTTATATTGTCTTTCTAGCCAGATAGCTTGATGAAAATGAAGTTTATGAAACTAATATGAGGTGATGAAATAATGTCATGAATGTGTAGTTCACGAAAAAGATTACACACGTGTAAAGTATATACATTTCGAAGTCACCCTTTTCACATTTTATCCTGTTTTGTAATCCAACAAGCAAATAAGCATATTCTCATTAACTCTTTGTTTGCTTTGTTCGCCGATTTGCACGGACGTAGGCGTGCCAACTTCGCATTTTTGCACAGATGTATACGAGTCAATTAGACATTCATAATACCGCTCGCAGTGTGTAGCCACGCGTTGCGTTTACTATTGTTTACATTGTATACATCGCACACTTTCCGGTAAACTGTTTTTCTTCATAGTGTTACATTCGAAATTACCGTGTATTTAGCGGTTTTCTTTGGATTTTTTTTACTGATGTTACGATGGCACCTGCTGGAAAACGTCAACGTGTGTTTAGTGTAGAGGAGGCTCGAGATCTTGTTACTATGGAAGCATGGAGCATGGACTCTGATTCCGACGAATCGAGCAGTGACGAAGACTCTAGTGATAAAAGTGTTCCCTGAGAGTAGACTGATAGAATAAGAATGAATAAAAATTAATGAAAGAGCTAGAGATGACAGCAAGAAAGAGAGTAGACTGATAGAATAAGAATGAATAAAAAAAATGAAAGAAGGAGATAGAGATGACAGCAAGAAAGAGAGTAGACAGTGATAGAATAAGAATGAATAAAAATAATGAAAGAAAGAGATAGAGATGACAGCAAGAAAGAGAGTAGACTGATAGAATAAGAATGAATAAAAATTAATGAAAGAGCTAGAGATGACAGCAAGAAAGAGAGTAGACAGTGATAGAATAAGAATGAATACAACTAATGAAAGAAAGATGTATCCTGTCTTGCCGTCATCTTTATATCTTTCTTTTATTATCTTTATTCATTCTTATGCTATCAGTGTTTACTCTCTTTCTTTCCGTCATCTCTATCTTATTATTATTATCATTTTCCTATCTATATGTACCCTATGTCTTGCCGTCATCTGTATATCTTTTTCTTATTATCTTTATTCATTATTATGCTATGAGTGTAATACTCTCTTTCTTGCCGTCATCTCTATCTCATTATTATTATCATTTTCCTATCTATATGTACCCTATGTCTTGCCGTCATCTCTATATCTTTCTCTTATTATCTTTATTCATTCTTATGCTATCAGTGTTTACTCTCTTTCTTTCCGTCATCTCTATCTTATTATTATTATCATTTTCCTATCTATAATTATGTACCCTATGTCTTGCCGTCATCTCTATATCTTTCTCTTATTATCTTTATTCATTCTTATGCTATCAGTGTTTACTCTCTTTCTTGCCGTCATCTCTATCTTATTATTATTATCATTTTCCTATCTATATGTACCCTATGTCTTGCCGTCATCTGTATATCTTTCTCTTATTATCTTTATTCATTCTTATGCTATCAGTGTTTACTCTCTTTCTTGCCGTCATCTCTATCTTATTATTATTATTATTTTCCTATCAATATGTATCCTATGTCTTGCCGTCATCTCTATATATTTCTCTTATTATCTTTATTCATTCTTGTGCTATCAGTGTTTACTCTCTTTCTTTCCGTCATCTCTATCTTTTTATTATTATCATTTTCCTATCTATATGTACCCTATGTCTTGCCGTCATCTCTATATCTTTCTCTTATTATCTTTATTCATTCTTATGCTATCAGTGTTTACTCTCTTTCTTTCCGTCATCTCTATCTTATTATTATTATCATTTTCCTATCTATATGTACCCTATGTCTTGCCGTCATCTCTATATCTTTCTCTTATTATCTTTATTCATTCTTATGCTATCAGTGTTTACTCTCTTTCTTTCCGTCATCTCTATCTCATTATTATTGTTATTTTCGTATCAATATGTATCCTGTCTTGCCGTCATCTTTATCTCTTTCTCTTATAATCTTTATTCACAGTAAAGTCCTTTCATTTCATATCACTATTTCTCTCTCATAATGTCTCTCACGTCCGTTCTCCATATTTTATTCATTGCATACTCCACTCGTCAATCATTTCTGATAATAAGCTCTCTCACAATAAAGTAAATGGAAAACAATGCAATATAGTTTATATTTTAAGATTGATTCATTCTTTCTTTGTATATCTATGGCTGTGATAAATGTACTTGAAATCAATTTTATTGAGGGGTAAAGAAGGTGAGAGAACAGATGCGGTGAACATTCATAATGAGACATTTCAATAAGATGCTGATTATGTCATGTATATCACATATAATATATTATGCCTATACCATTTTTACATGCTCATACCAGTGGGCAAAATCAATAACATTCTCTTATTTCTTATTGACTTATCATGGCACAACAAAGAAAAACATCCCCACGACGTCCCTTTTCATGCCCCGCTAAACCGGACATTGACAATAACCTGGGGTAATAGGGATTTCAATGGGCAGATTAGCCCATTGTCAAGGGTGGCTGAGCGGGGTACTTTCAAGTCTCTCCCTATTGAACTTCTTTTCTTCAACAACCTAAATACTAACCTTCTGAATTGTTAGAATACTTGAGCAAGGTATGTAAAGAAAGGTAAGAAGTCCACCTTTCTAATAGATTCGATTTGAAGATGTCTTATCATTGCTAAATAAGAAATTCTAGAGGGATAAAAAACTGCCGTAAATAAGAAAAATTAAACATTATATAATTATGATTATTATAAAAATGATAATTCAAAATATAACAAATGACGGTTCATCGAAAAGCACGTTTTCCGGTCTACAACTTTGCTGCACAATATTTTTCATCATGATCATCCAGTGAAGAGTTATAGCCTCTTGATTCAGCAGAGTCAATAAAGATTCCCTCGAAATGTGTGACCCTAAAAGAATGTGGCACAGGGGGGTTTTTTAAGTGGCGCATAAAGAGTTAACAGGCGCGTACGCAGGATTTTTTCAAGGGGGGGGTTTTAACATTCATAAATCGGGCCGAAAATTTCGCAACGACTCAGCCGACCGCTGAATAAGCGGGGGGGGGGGGGGGGGGTAAGAGGACACTTTTTTTTTTTTTTTTGACCTCGAAATTTGAAAATTTGACATTTTGCTCCGTTGGGGGGGGGGTAAGGTCACCTGTTTTAGGGTCATTCATGGGGATAATTTTTTTTTTTTTTTTTTTTTTTTTTTAATAATAAAAAAAAAAAAAAAAAAATCCAAAGGGGGGGGGGGGGGGGGGTTTTAGGTTTTTTTGGGGGGGTTTATACACATAAAAATACCAAAGGGGGGGGGGGGTTAACCCCCCAACCCCCCCCCCCCCCCTGCTCATTAATAGGAACTAAGAACTTGTTCAGCATTTACTAACAATTCATTCCCCTCCCCCTTTCCCTCTTCCTAGTTGTTCTCCTTCCTAGATTTTCTCTTTCTCTCTCTTGCTCTTTTTCCCTTCCTCTCTATCTCTTCAATATGCTCTGCCTTTCGCTCGATCTCTCCCTCCCGAAACCTCTCCGGCCCCCTTTTTAACGCATGTTCAACCGCACCGTTTACTTTGTCAGTCTAACCGTTGCACAGATAAGATTCATACAATGAACCCAATGGCCCGAATTCACAAAGCAAGGTTTGAGCTCAGACCGGGTTTGAGCTCAAACCTCCTTTTGTTTCGCCAAACCTCCTTTTGTTATTTACAAACCAGGTTTGTAAATAACAAAAGAAGGTTTGGCGAAACAAAAGGAGGTTTGACCTCAAACCTTGGTCTGAGCTCAAACCTTGCTTTGTGAATTCGGGCCATTAGGTATACACCAAACATGGAAAATATATACTCCGTTTTCATATCGAGTCATGCTTTTATTTGAAACACGAGCTTATATAATGAAATTGACAATAATGGACGCTTATTTTCAATACCGACAAAGAGCGCGATTGTCCAACATGCGTTTGACAACTCGTCCATTTTAATGTTACAAACATGATGATCACTCCTGACGACGGATAGGCAACCTGTTCGAAACGTCGAGCCACTCCCGCCACCCATCCTCTCCAAGCGCTATAGTTCTCCTTAGAACTATAAGCTAAGAAAGATAACCAAATCTTTTTCAAGACTATACCAAACAGTCCTTTTCAGGACTACAAACCCTCACGAAAGATTGCCGAGAGTCCTTTTCAGGACTACAAACCCTCACGAAAGATTACCGAGAGTCCTTTTCAGGACTCCTCAATCCTCCCTCTCTCTCACATGGTGCACCCGCAAGCTTACTGTATATGATGATCTTTACCACAAATCATCTCCCTGTGCCGAAGTGCATTCATAATGGGACAGAATTTCCAAACTCTTCAGGATTATTTAAAAGTACTTTTTTCCAGTGAAAGATTCATCTATATACTGGTGTTAAAGCTTATTTGTCCTAGTTTAAAGGAGGGATTAGACCACCCTGTAAGATCACTTGACAGGTGGTTATCTCATCAACTCAGCTCTCAATTAATTAACATAAGAGAAAGAGGATCATGGGGGAGCAATGATCACTGATTAGGCATCGTTTTCTATATAGAGGGAGCAAGTAGCTACAAGTAGGGTTGGTCCGAAACAAATTATTAACTTTTGCGACGATACTGTGATTAGCTATTTTGGGGGATTATTTGTGTGTATTGATAAATTACTTGAATCATGATATTTTAGACTTTTCATAAATTTCACATCAAGAACATGAAATGTCCCATGATAATTGAAAATATGAATGATTTGAATCAACATTAATGTCTTTTAAAATAATTTAAGAATATTATTTTCAAATGTGCTAACGGCTTTCCATAATTGGTAAGTCCAACTTAGGATTTTTGTGAAACACCCCCAGATGTTGGAGTGTAAATACCAAGTTATTAGACAGAATGAGAGAGAGGGAGAAAGAGGAGGGGGGGGGGGGTAAACAAAACAGATAGATATATGATGTACTTTGCAGTATCATAACCTAAAGAAGCCCTATGTGCGAAAAGTTGTTACAATCAAGTTGTCAAGAGAGTTTTTGTAAGTTTTATGCTGAGTATCTAGAGATGGAAAGATAACTAGATGAAAATAAAGATAGATATCTTCAAATTTCAAAACTCCGAGCTTATAATAACTTCATACTGAGAATGATAGATAGGTAGATATATATAGGAAGGTGGAGCGAAAAAGAAAGAGGGGGAGGTAGAAACGGGAGAGAAGGGAGATATCTTTGAGAGACATTAACAAATAATGAAGCAAAAGGCAGAAGGACGGATGGGTCTTGATGCAAAATTCTGTAAAAATGATTGATGAAAAAAATATGAATAAAAAAATGATAGGTCAAAGCATTATTGTGTAATGAAATATATAAAATATACTCTCGCCCAAAATAAGTTTGATATCTGGTTTCATAGCTTTTAAAACCAAGAAATTCACTACAATGCGGCAAACTGTTTTTAATAGTAATATAAACTACATGTTTGTATTTACAAAATTAAATACATTTCAATTTGTGCTTTTAAACAATTGCTTTTTTCACACACACACAATGGGTTGAAAATATAACTTCGGACAAAAATAAAATTCCAAAATACCCGTTAAATATGTGTTAGTCAGGATAAGTAATGATATATATTATAGTGATGATAAACGACGAGTCAAAATACTAGCTGATAGTAACTTGACAAAATTAATAATAACGACTACGAAGTATGTACATCACTGATATAATGTTTTTCCTGGTAGAGGGCGACAAATATGTCAACCGCGGGAGCCAGAACCATGGCGAATTTGACGAATCGCTAACACAATACATAATAGTTTCATTAGCCCATGATATATATGGATACCAATATTGCTCGACCAGCATGCAAATCGAAGATTAACAATTTGTGTACTAAGTAGGGTCTTACATGTTCAATAAGCATGGATAGGAAGGGCTATCCTATAGCCAGCATGAAAGAGTTCATAGCACTACGAACTCCATTACCGTGGATTGCTGTTTAGACATCTGCGTCCATTAACCCATTTCATTCATCTTCCTTCCCGTACTATGCATTTTCGAAAAATCCGGCGCAAATAGTAATCCTTAGTGAATATATATATATGTACCAGTCGAATAGTCACAAGTTTTCAGATCGATTCGGAAGGGGTAGAAGTGTGCCCCTCTACTCCCATACTGCAAGACCACCAACAAATGGGCAGAACATCAAATTTGCATTAAAATACCGACAATAAACTTTAACATGTATTTCAAGAATCCCCCTCTAAGGATATACCAAACAGAGGAAAAGGGTCTAATAATGCATTCATGTAATAATCGAAATCCACAGTGGTTCAAAAAGCCATGAAAGGGCACAGCCCATCTGATAAGTCTGTAGCAATGTCTTCTTCTGAAAAGACCGTCATTAGTGTTCTTAATCGAGAACCATCTGGTCTTCGTTCACTCGTCTTTCTTCAGTTCCGCTTCCTTCGGCGCATGTTGTGGCAGGGATGACACGTTTGCCGGTGGGGTCGGCTGATCAAGGTGCAGCTTCTTCGGCAGGCCTTTCAACTTCGCCATGAAGCCGTAGATGGCGTCCTCGTACTCGTCACGGTGTTTGACCAGGTGACCGACATGCGGTGAGCTTTGCCAGCACTTGACGTAGAGGTCGTTATCGAGATGCTTACGCCACTGATTGACGAGCTCGTCGTTCTCCTTGGCGGTGGCGATGTGGTCGTCGCGAGAGAAGAGGATGAGGGCCGGTGCCTTGACCGGTCGACCAGTAAAGATCTCGTTGACCTGTGGGTCAAAGAGTGAAATACCTTTAATAATTAAGGCTATCGTACACCAAACAACTCACCTTTGACTTGAAGCGAAATAATTGAAATGTGATTCGGTTTCAAAGATGCAAACTGTCTCCGAGTCAGGTCCCGAATGGTTAAAGGCATCGTTTAACAATGTTAAATCTGAAATGCATGGCCCTACGTGTTATCAGTATCTGATATGGTGTAATATTGAAGCCGTAAACAAATTGCGCTTCAAAATGATCATGAAGTGCCTTAAAAAAAGGAATTATCTTTGAGTGACCGGTTTTACCATACTCATTTTCCCCAATAGAAATTTTGAAATTTTAGGGTTCCTGACTGACCTTAAGGTTTGTAAGTATCGCTTAAGCATGAGCTAAATCCAGGATTTTGTTTCAGAATCTGAGACAAAGATACCAATCCTTTTAAAATCAATATCGAAGTTGCAATTTAGTCTTCATCTTTCTGTCTGCAAAAACGCAAACTCGGCGAGGCCTTGTAGTCATTGGCTAGTTGTGGGACTGTTATGTTTTCAATATGACTCACAGCCTTGTGTGCGTTTACTCTGATTACAAGGGTCACAATAACCGGCAATACAGTCATGTTTCAATACTATCCATAACATTTTCACAGCCACTCACCAAGTACAAGTATCTGACCAAATAGAGGATAACAATGTATATGTATGATATCCACATAATTTGATAAACCAGACAAAATCGACCAAACCAAACATATTAGAATTACGATAAATCCACGGTTGAAACAAGAGGTCCGCGGAGCCCACGCTTACCTGAGCCGATGACAGTAGGGACCTCACGATAAGGGACCTCGCAATACAGGACCTCGCAATAAGGGACCTCGCAATACGGGACCTCGCAATAAGGGACCTCGCAATAAGGGACCTCGCAATACGGGACCTCGCAATACGGGACCTCGCAATACGGGACCTCGCAATACGGGACCTCGCAATAAGGGACCTCGCAATACGGGACCTCGCAATAAGGGACCTCGCAATAAGGGACCTCGCAATACGGGACCTCGCAATAAGGGACCTAGCTCCCACCCCCTTTGCACAAGGAACAGTATTTATTGGAACAGTAGGGCAATTTAAAGGTGCTACTCCCCTGTAGGGGAAGGTATCCCATTAAAAACAAATTAGGTCTTTACATACATAAATGATTCCTACAATGTTAAGCCAGAATCCATACCAACATTTAAGCATGAAATCGTATTTCTCCTTCATGTTCTATCCGAATATGAAATAAAAATGAGGGCTACCAGGCATTTGGAAATTTTGGTTAAATACCAGCCACGGGTTTTCAAGAAGAAGAAGAAAATCCAAAGCCCCCTTGGGGTATGAACCTCATTTGAACAACTTCGGGGGGCGTTTCATGAAACAATTAGTCGGTGGTTTTCACCTACTAATATCATGTTCGCCGACAATTTAGTCAGCGCTGACTAAGTTTGACCAATCACAGGCCTGAAAAATGGTCGGTGACAAAATAATTGTCGGTGAACATGATATTAGTCTGTGAAAACCACCGACTAATTGTTTCATGAAACGCTCCCTAATCTCCCTTGCCTAAGGATGATTCCTATCAAATTTGGTTAAAATCCGGCCATGTGTTTTTGAGAAGAAGTTGAAAATGTAAAAAGTTTGCAGACGACGGACGGACAAAAAGCTATTGAAGAGGCACGGTCTCCAAGCCAACATATCCTTGACCTGCCGCGGCTTGTACCCACCTTGATAAAGCTATCCATCATGTACTTGTTGGCCATATTTGGTTAAAATCCGGCCATGTGTTTTTGAGAAGAAGATGAAAATGTAAAAAGTTTACGGATGACGGACTGCAAGCGCTGACGCGGTTCGTACCCACCTTGATAATGCTATCCATAGTGTACTTGTTGGTCACCCAGAAGTAGGTTTCTGCGACCCGCTTGATGAAGAGCTGCGTGAACGAGTTGGTGGACGCCTGTGAGTATATCCCTTCGTAACTATCCCTCGACAAGACACAGCTATCCAGGATCTGACCGACGATTCGGTAACGGACCGAGGAGTACTTCTCGACAGCATCGACAAGGTCGAGCATCTCGGCGTAGACGTGACTGCTGACAGAGAAGGCGTGGACCAAGAGAGGGCGCTTGTCGCCGTCGGTGACATAGTCAAGGATCTCGCGAGCGATCTCCTTTGCGTTGGCCGGCCAAGCGATGTCAATTGGACGGGTCTTCACGACGAGGACGTCCATTCTAGATGGAGAGGAGGAGGGAGGCATTCAAATCAAACGCTGATCTCAAGGGAATAGCCATGGGATTTTTTGTTGTCATGGGCATGGCTTCCATTCGACATTGGGACAATGGAATGAGCCAATATAAGCCTGACTGAACATAATAGATAGATAGATTATCAAATTTATTCCATTCATCATACAAACATTTAAATACAATAACATACACAATCACAAAGATATACAGTGCGTCCCAGAAAAAAGGAAACCGAGAAGTATCGATGTTTTATCATAACTTAATCACAACCATAATTAATGAATGATACATATTTGGAAAGCTTAGAGTCTCCTCTTTCAGTTAATGCTACTCCGATGATGCATATTTCACGCATGAGTGATTAAAAGCAATTTGAAGGAAGGAAACCAAAAAGACATTTGGCGGACGGTATCTGAATTTCGAAGACAAATTCACATTTCTAGAAAGTTGAGTTTCTGCCCTTTCATATGACACCTCAATCAGGAAAAATGGGCGAGGAATAACAAAGTTCCGTTTGTTTAAAGTAGCCCTTACATTTTCATAATTTTAACAAACGAATTCGTTTTCACTGGGTGCCTGCCGTAGCAAAAAGCAGACTTGACAAAAGTAAAATATGCATCATCGGAGTAGCATCAACTGAAAGAGGAGACTCTGAGCTTTCCAAAATGTATCATTCATTAATTATGGTTGTGATTAAGTTATGATAGAACATCGATACTTCTCGGTTTCGTTTTTTCTGGGACGCACTGTATAGTCAAAATAAACATACATTACAAAAAATGATAGTACAATATAATAAACACATCATAAAGGTGATCTGGACAAAATATGAAGAAAAGTGAGTATTTATGATGAGGAGACAGCTAGAGAAGAAATGCCTTATTGGTGCTGCCACCTACACAAAACTGAAAAATTGAAATTAGGATAAGAAGAGAGTATAACAAGACCAGGTTGAAGATTTATCGAATAAGTATATTGTACAAGCTTAACCCAACAGATTAACAACAAACAAAAGCAACAACAAAAGATTTGTTTTTTACAACAAAAAAAAAATCGAAAATTCAACTCAAGGGCAATTTTAAAAGCCTGTAATATACATTACAATCTCCTAGGAACACGTTCGTATTACTAATACACGTACGTCCGTTTGAATGCCTTCAGAAATTATCTTTGTTATGGTATATCAAATTTTCATAATTATTAGACTAAATCTTGGTAGATATTTCGTATCAACAGAAAATGGAACTATGCTTAACGAATGCAATTAGTAGCATCATGATCAAAACCCAGAAACTAAATCTCACTATGAACTTGACGGACAAAGAGGACAAAATATACAGTTCCTCAGGTAGACAAAGGAACATCCCTTTCCTGCTATTATGTAAAAAATGTGTAGAACAGGTGTCACATGCATATTCACCTGTTCTACACATTTTTACATAATAGCAGAGAAGGGATGTTCTTTTGTCTACCATAACAATTGTTGAGGGTAGAATGAGGAACTGTATATTTTGTCCTCTTTCTTTGTCCGTCATGTTCATACTGTCTTACCCTTTTCGGGTGTAGAGCTCCACGTATTTATTGACATGACGGGGCTTGGCAAGGAGCCAAGAAAACATGACAACCAAGGGTCGCTCCGACGGATGTCCGAAGGCTTCATCATCAAACGACGACGACGTACTTCCGAAGTCGACATCAGATTCGAAGAGGCTTTCGTCGTGCAGGAGTTCATCGTTGGTCTTGAGTTCAAGATTGTCTGAGATAACTGTGGTATTGAGCTCGATCAGGGAGAAGCTGTCGATGTCACCCAGTACATCGAAGACGTCGGACGATGACGACGAGAGACGAGCTCGTGGACCCTGTTCATCGAAAAAAGTGGAACAAAATACGGAATCTCTCACTTTCCATTATAATATTTTTTATATTATAGTTAGTGTACATAGCAAAGCACGGATAAATCTATTATAACAAATATTCGCCAATAAATACACCGACGAACAAGCGAATGTCCTCTCCCAATAAACACATTTTAGCGGGAGGGGGATGCTGTCTCTTGCCCCAATATACATTTTCCAACATCTAATTATCGCAAGCAAGCGAAAATGTTAATATAGTGACATCATAAATTTGTGATCAACTCATTTTCAATTACACATCAAAAATAAGATACACAATCTAACTTATCATTTCGTTGCCCGAATTTTGTATTCTGTTTGGCGGGGAGGGGGGCTTTTTTTAAACTCTCGGTAAGAGATAGGGGAACAGCCATCGAAACCCCCGCTTCCAACGCCCCCAATAATCCTTGTATCATCATCTTTAAATATGCATGACACGACTGATCATTTACAACTGAATTGGTCCATGTTTTTTTCTCGAAAAATTAAAAAAAAACTAATTGAAATGAGCAATCGTATCATACATTGACATATATGTGAAAACGCGGGGCTTACTAAAAAAAAAAAAATTAAACTAATTTGAAAAAAAATGAAAAAAGAAAGGAATAAAGAAAGAAAGAAAGAAAGAAAGAGAGAAGAGAGAAGAAATAAATATTTGATATGAAAGATATCAATTATGTTATCGTGGCAACTTATAACCCTTTTTTTTTCCTGCTTTTTCTGTGCCTCGTGTCATTTGATAACCTCTTCAAAATTGTAATTGATAAACAATTATAGTTGCAGGTAGTAGTGCTATCCGATTTCTAACACGCTCATGGGATAGTTCGTTCGGTTATGGATACATCGAATCTGTAAACTAATCATGATAATTGAAAGATTTATGCGGGGCTGGAAAGAAACAATAAACAAATTGTGATATTGACATTTAAAAAATCGTTTCTTTTTCGAAGGTAAATTTGAATCATGAAGAATTTGTATAAATTTGTAAAATGTTTCTTTTAATTATATACCCCTCCTCCTCTACTACTACTACTACTACTTCTACTACTACTACTTCTACTACTAGCACTTCAAACACTAATACGACCACCACCACCACCAACAAATGAATATGAGGGGCTTCCAATTCTTGTTCATGTAGATAAATATGCTTCCGGAAAAAAAAATTGCAAAAATGTATTTTAAAAAACTGCGTTTAATTTGTAAATGGACTACACTACAAAGGCTTAAAACGAGAGGAAATTAAATCATGATGATTTTCTTTATTTTAACATATTTGTGGCTTACACCCAGTAAATAAGATCGATTGATCGATCTGTATTGAACAATAAGTCAGAAAAAATCTTGGAACCAGCGGGACTTGAAACTGCACCTACTGCTTGCCGGGTAGCGACTCTACCACCATCCCTGGTCCATGGCACAGTCACGATGAACTAAAAACAAACCCAAACCCCTACTGATTCATTCTGACTTATTAATATTCATTAGTCCGCCATAGGACAATACATTTTATAAATGTAATGCTTCCTGGGGGAAATTTCGAACATATTTGTGGCTTACACCCAGTAAATAAGATCGATTGATCGATCTGTATTAAAAAACAAATATGTTTAAATAATTGAAATTTCTCCCACGTAGCATTTTATAAAAAATGATGATTCTGTCATCTAACTGACTAAATGTCCTGAGATTGATTATTTTTTACTTTGATTTCAGAATACAAATATAAAATAACAAAAGAATTGAGGCAGGCCGACAAAAAGGAAGGACGAGGGAACGAGAAACAAGGAATTAATGTTAAGGTGTAGCTTAAACCTTATCAACACTAGTGTGGCTAGGAGGGATTAGACCACACAGCGAGGTCACTAACAGGTGGCTATCTCATCAACTCAGCTCTCAAATAACATAAGAAATAGAGGATCATGGGGGACCAACAGGCACCGATTGGGGAAGTTTTCTACATAGAGGGAGCAAGTATAGCTCCAAGTAGAACAGTGGGGCTTTAATATATTGTGTATCCATGGTGTACGGTATCTATCAATTACACTAAACGTGTAACTTGAAAAGGACCGACTTCCAAGTGGATGTGTGCCATGTATACAGTGTATTACCCTAGACAGTAACTTCCGACTACTGGGCAGGAAATGTGAATTCATTGCCAATTCTCTAGACTCGGTCCTGGCCAAGGTAATACGTGAATACTGAGAATGATAGATGCTGGAAATGTCGGAGTTCATATTTTACGGTCGCTAATGATTATCTGAATGCATTTAAAGAAAACATGTCCTCGCAGGCGCGTACGCAGAGGGTGGGGGGTTAACCCCCCCCCCCTCCTTAAATGTTGTATGTCTGTGTTCTGGAGCTTTTGGAGGACCCTCCCCCTTCCATTTTTTTTTAAATACATTTTTAATTTTGTGCTAAAGGGTGACAAAAAAGTGACCTTACCTCCCCCCCTACTGAACGAAATATCGGTCGGCATAATTTCCAATTTCCGGGGCAAAAAAAAAATGTGCTCTTACCCCACAATCATA
This sequence comes from Strongylocentrotus droebachiensis, assembly GCA_035222895.1. Classification (NCBI taxonomy): domain Eukaryota; kingdom Metazoa; phylum Echinodermata; class Echinoidea; order Camarodonta; family Strongylocentrotidae; genus Strongylocentrotus; species Strongylocentrotus droebachiensis. The sequence goes on along the minus strand of JAVYIG010011541.1, from coordinate 9,430 downwards.
AATATCTTAATAAGACAGGCGATCGGCTTGTAAAATTCATGGGATTCCTGACTGACCTAAACGTTTATAATTATGGTTGCAGCATGAGCTAAATCCAGGATTTTGTTTTAGAATCTGAGGCAATGTTATCGAGTCACTTTAAAAGCCTCACTGCACTACGTATAGTTACCTCGCGCCCTCTATATGGCAAACAATGCCTAATCGGTGACCATTGGTCCCCCATGATCCCCTTTTTCTGATGTTAATTGAGAGCTGATTTGATAAGATAACCACCTGCCCCGTTTTGTCATTCTTTTCTTCTTGTATTTGTTTTGATTATTTAGATACATACCGGGTACTTTAAAATGGTTTCCGAAAATATGTTATTATATTATATCTATTTTACTGTGATTATTAAGACACTTTAAAATGATTAATGATAATAATGTTCATATTATATTTATTCTTGGGAACCTACAAAAACAAGCTATGCTTTCCAGTAGGTTCCTGTTTCATTTCATATTTTGATCTTACTTTGTCAACTATATTCTTTATTGTGCAAACAATTGTTATATGAAATGAATAAATAAAATCAATCAATCAATCAGTCAGTGACCAAGCAGGTCTAATCCTGACCTGGCCAAACTAGTGCAGTGGGGCTTTATTATTGGTAACGGGCGAATGAAGTAATTCATATCGAGGCGTAACATCAAATTAGGCATATGCATACATTAACATCACGAATATGGCCTATGATTATCCTTGATTGTTTCCCATTCTCCTCACATATCTTTACTATGACCTATGACCTTTCCAATTCTTCTCAAATATAAATACTATCACCTTTCTCATTCTCTGACGTCACGATGTTTATTCTAGTGTTGATGAAAATAATTATCATACCAGAGGGCATAATTCAAATAAATATTAGTCAATACATCAGACATAATAACCGCTCAACGTTTTCAGTTTCATGTATGAAAACCAACTTGTATAAAAAAAAAAAAAAGTCATGGCCCAAGGTCTGTTGTCTTACAAGGCAGTATAGCATGTCACTAGGAGGTGTCATGGTATGATTTGATTTGATTTGTTTTATTGTCCACATTAAGTGGAAATTCTTTTTTCACATGGTTACAACTATTTACAGTAGATAAAGCATAGGTCAATTAAACACATTTTAAGTTACACATTGCTCATTAATCAGTGAGTGGGTCATATTAATAATTTAAGCTTAACCTTTATAAACTCAACACTAAAATGTATAGAACAATAAAACATACTTTTAAATTTTAACTATATGATCATTATGGTCTCATTGACAACTGTATATTAATTTAAATATTCATGTATGAATAATCTTAATCATTTTAATAGTGGTTCCTTCACTTGAAACACAATACAAGGGTTGGTGGTTCGAATCTCAGCCCGTCACTAAATGTTCGTTGGCAAGTCGTTCACCCACATTCGCAATTCTCTACCTAGTTGTAAATGGGTACCTGGCGATTGGTGGGGTACTTTTAATAATTACAGGGCCCGCGCAGGAATTAGATTAGAATTAACACTGGGTAAATAAAACCTAATTAATATAATCAATTATCTAGTCCGGTATTTTATGCAAAGAATATTCCATGTGTATAATCTTGGTATTTTACAACGCAGTGTACTGTAGCAACTTACTGGGAATTATGAGAAAGCGTTTCAATTAATTTTAATCATTATTGTACACGACGTGTATTATGTCTATTACCGAATCGGTATAGAAAGAACGCTCTATTTCCTATTGTGACGTCCCATGTCTGATTGTTACGTAATGACGACATAAGTGCCGAGACTGTTACCATAACAGCAAATTGTCTATCCTCTAAGAAATGGACTTACGTGGCATCTACTTGATTTTGATCTCATTCAAATTCCTTTCAAAGACACTAATTGACAAATATACAAAACGAATCGAAATACATATTCGTAGACTCATCTCGTCTCGACATCGTGATACAAATCACAAACAGTTTAAAGGTAAAGACCAGTAATGGTCATGCGATTGCATTGTGAAAGAAACGTTGTGGAATCGATCAGAAAAGGTCGATCATCTAGCATCTAGCATCTGCAAGGTTCTGGAATCATCAAAATGATAAGAAATTTGGCTCATTCTTCGTAAAGTTACAAGCACTATACACAGAAAGATGTATATGGGACTACCCTATCTCTCTCACCAGACCATGAGAGAAATAAATTTACCAAATATATGAATTAGTAGGCGGTTTCCCGGCAAATTTTTTATCATCATGTATTAGTCAAAACATATTCTTTCACATGATTGGTAATGAGAGCTTCCATTTCATTTTTTGAAATTGGGGCGTTGCCAATACTGGTCTTTACCTTTAAATTGTTTACTTTAAAGCTTATCACTACTAGTTAACATGAGGGATTAGACCGCCCTGCAAGGTGGACAGGTGGTTATCTCATCAACTCAGCTCTCAATTAAAATAAGAAAAAGAGGATCATGGGGGACCGGTGGTCACCGATTAGGCATTGTTTAATATAGAGAGGGCGCAAGTAGCTACAAGTAGTGCAGTGGGCCTTAAAGGCACACTGTCCTACTTGTAGCTACTTGCTCCCTCTATATAGAAAACTTCCCAAATCGGTGCCTGTTGGTCCCCCATGATCCTCTTTTTCTTATGTTAAATGAGAGCTGAGTTAATGAGATAGCCACCTGTCACAATGACCTCGCTGGCTCGCTGTGTGGTCTAATCCCTTCTAGCTGCAGTAGTAACGCCTACCTTTAAATGTCATGAATAGAAATGAAAGTAATGTCGCTTATGACCTTATGCAACAGGCCTGAGTAGAGATAGGAGCATTAGGAGGTTGATATTATTCGCTAATGAGATGACACGCGCTAGACACGTGGGGCGGGATGGATGGGACGGGACATTCCAACCCTATACATCATCTATGTAGATTTCACAGCGTGGAATTTACATGCATCCTCCACTCACACGCTCACAACTCGTGTATTGATCTATCGCATCATATATCATTACCAGGGGGTGTTTCACAAAGATCCTAAGTCGAACTTAACTCTAAGTTTGACTTGAACATCATGGAGAGCCATTAATTTTGTAGCCTTAAATATATTAAAATGCAGAAATTCAAGTTTGCTAGACTTTTCATAAATTCCACATCAAGAACATGAAATCTCCTTGATAATAGATATTTATGAATGATTTGAATCAACATTTTATGCCTTTTAAATTAACTTTTACAAAATATGTTCAAAGATGCGAACGGCTTTCCATTATTGTTAAGTCCAACTTAGAGATAAGTTCAGTTTAGGATCTTTGTGAAACACCCCCAGTTCTTTTCTTCACAAAGACAGGCCATGTCCTACTAATACTAATGAAAGTATACCAAATGTATGGCTTTTCTATACCCAACAAAAAGACAGCGTATGTTAAAATGTAATATTCGGCGACGACGAACATCAGACACGTTTTTACAACCGTTAGTTCTATATTTCACCCCCCCCCCCCCCCCGTCATTTAATTGTAAGATAACAGTATCTTGTCCGGGAAGTAGCCCGGTTAAAGTCGTTTGGATACGTCACTTTTTTTTAAAGTACTCCCCCAAAAAGCCCATTTCGTAATGTAATCAAATCTAATGCACAACTTTTGTTAAATTTAAACGCCTCGTTACATATAATTTCATTTACCCGTTACGAATAATTGTTATTCAATGGTAGGAATGCGAATTGCATACGTAACATTTTGCTACGTAGGACAACGTTATGGCTTGACATGTCCTATCTATATAACAACACGTATAGTATGAAAATGGTCTTTATTACAAAGTACATAATAGGGACTTTTAGATTTGCGTAGACTGATACGTGTGACGTCCATTCAAGGCAGTGTATTAAAAGGACGTCGATCGTAGCAATCCACGTTGTCCTTCGGCAAATCTAAAAGTCCCTAATAAATACAATAGCGTACGAATATTGCAGGCCTATAGGCTATAAGTTTCAAGTAGAAATCGAATTCATGACCTCATGATCGAATGCTTCATCCAGTCCCCCATACAGCATAACATTAACTAGTAAATGTAAATAATAATAATTAAAGCCGGCTTTCCCAGTCATTTTTTGTTTAATCCTTAAATTCACTCAAGCACTCCTCTCCTTCGAAGAAGATTATTCTACCCAAGAGTCAAATAATGGTCGTAAGTGGATTTGGTCGTTCTGGTTGTGAATTTATATATTTTTATGATTGTTGTAATGAATAGAGTGACGTATGTGAACTGTATGCGACGCTACAATCAAGGACAATCCAAACGGAAAATTCAATAAGCTGTTTGTTTAAATCATTAATGCATTGTAGTTAAAGGGATAGTTGAGTTATGTGGCAGAGGGCGCTACATAAAATAAATTGTGAGATAATGAAAAACTGAGTGTCACATATGAAAGAACATGCAATTTAAATGACAAAATCACCTCTGTTTGATCAAAACCGGTTCAGAGACGGCTGAAATATCCATATATATAACGATTTCTAATATTTGTGTAACACAAAAAGCCGTTGAAAAAACGAAATAGCGCCTTTTACGTTGTATTTCACCCAATGCCGATGTTGGCTTTTTCGTGTTGGTTATATTAAGCCCAACTAGCCGGCCCGTGTATTGTTATTATTAATTAATTATCGGTCACCGTTTTTTTTTTTGAAAGTGGAGCTGAATTGGTATGATCGTATTGGCTAAATTTCACACATTTTGGGGTCTAAAATTACCTTCATAGCAATTTCAGGTCCTCAAAGGGCACTGTAATGTCATAGATAAGAATAAGAGCAACAGCCATGCACTTGGAAGGCAATTGCGGTCTGAAAACAGAACTCAACTGTCATTTTTTTTTGTGTGCATTTAACTAATCAGAGAATGTCCATCTACAAACAAAAATATAGGCCGACCGTTCTTTGATTGCGTACAAAATATAAAAACCAGGATGATTTGACAGTAATCACTTTAAATCAAACTGGTTTTATAAACAACAATTTTGCAACATAATTTGGCTTGGGAAAAGCAAAAGAACGTGAATACAAGCAAAGGTTACAGTACACGCATTCGGTTGATTATGACACGCATTAATTCAGTAAATGTAATTTATTGCAAGGTTGAAAAACAATTATTACCTGGGCGGTGAAATTTCTTTCCGACGAATTATTCAATAACCTGTTATTCATGAATGAACTACAGTACTTGGAATCCAGTCTGCATGCGTTACCTGTTGCTTTGTCGGGCAAGCATCGGGCAAGCTTTCAGATTGTCCAGAACAAACTTTGTGACAAATTACTTCATTCACCTGTTAGTGTTACGAATAATTGAATTTCAATAGTCAGAACGCGAATTGCATATATTGTTAGCTAGTTTGTCCTACCTAGCAACAATTAATGTATGCAACAATAATTATTCGAAACAGGTGGATGAAATAATTTTGTATAACGAAGCACTTAACAAATATTTGTGCATTACATTAACTACATTGCGAAAATGGTTTATTGGGACTTCTCCGTGTTTAAAAGAGCAGCGGATATAATGTGGTCATTATTTTGTACAAGTACGGAAGCCCATTAGTACCACGTTGTGAATTATCTGGCGGCCGCCACTTAATTAACATTGTACAGGAGCGGTGCATTACCCCCTGGGCAATTACCCTCCTGAAAATTACCCCCCGCCCCCCCCCCCCGGGAACGGCCACCCCTCGGGACGATTACCCCCGAAAATCCCCCCCCCCCCCTCCCCGAGGACATTTACAAGATACAAGATATTTTATTTGGTCTTTGCAAAAATGTTACATATAAGTTTGGTTTCCACTGGCGTTACAGTAAACTTACAAGAAATAAATACATCACGTTTATAGAAATAGAGAAATAAGGAACAAAATACAGGCATTGGTACTTCAAATCATGGGTTTCATGAGTTTACCCCCCGAAATGTATTAAAAACCACCTCATTATCAGGGAGGACTTCCCTGTAAAGAACAGGGGGGGGGGGTTCAGGGGTTGGGGTGTGTATTTTCCACGGGGGTGATTGACCTATACACTCTAAAAACTGAAATGTTAAATCACCATTTAAAAGGGCCGAGGAGTGACCACTCTTTCAAAATGGTAGATTAACACTTTGATCATGCTGGATCCAACACTATAAAGGTTGAATCTAGCAGGTTAAAAGAAACAATCTGACATTTTGAAAGAGTGGTCACTCCTCGGCCCTTTTAAATTGACATTTAACATTTCAGCTTTTAGAGTGTAGGGGGTAATTTTCCAGGGGTGATTGTCCTCGGGGGTGGTTGTCCTTTTTTTTTGGGGGGGGGGCGGGGGATTTCCGATAACTAAGTAGGGGCCGTCAGATAATTCCTCTGAAATTTTAATTCACATGGTGGCACTAAATAATGGGCTTCCGTATACAAGTGCTTTCTCAACCCTACACCGACGAGACCAACACCGGCCGATAATATATTTCTATTGTTTCAGCAGGGAATACTAGTAGTTTCAGTTCATACTCAGTTCATAGGCCAAGCTCAATGGTCATGAGCACCCATGGACAAATACCAAGCTTCTTACAAACAGCTGCTTTATTATATACCGGGTCACGACCTCATCCACAGCTGGAAGTATATTATCAGATCGCAATCGCACTAACAATTGATGCAGCAATAACCATAATGGAATGGCCATAGAACGATGTAAACAATAGCAAATCTAATACATGTGCTTGTCAGGGCCGGGTATGCAATTAGAAATGTTTTTTAGTTTTGTGTTTTCTTTTTCTTCTGACGGTCGAAGCAATGGGGCATGTTGTTATACACATCGTTGAACATATTTTAGAGTTCATATGATCGAGACGAATAAAAATGTTCGAATTTCTATTAAAAGCTTTATGTCAAATCAATCCAAAGAAGTACATTCTTACATGAATCTATTTTTATTTATTTCGAGCGTGCAAGTTTGAAAGGCCTTAATTACAATAAGCTTGTTGATAATAATAATCATGGGTTAAAATATCATGACGGGAAAAGTCGAGGCAGAATTTCGCTTTATCTCCTCCTCTCTTTCTCTCTCTCTCTCTCTCTCTCTCTCTTTCTTTGACAAAATATTTTTTTTCTTTCTCTCCCTCCCCCCCCCCCCTCTCTCTCTCTCTCTCTCTCTCTCTCACACACACACACACACACACACACACACGTTCTCACTCTCAATTTTGTCTCTTCATCACTCCTTCTGTTTCAATTATGTCATTAATTAATAACTAAAACAGATGAAGAACAAGCTAAGGTAATACTCACTGTATGTCCATACAGCGTTGCAGTTCCCTTGCAGTACAAATCGTACAAAATCAGTCCAAGTACAGCTGCAGTAACAACCGTGTACGTATTCCACTCGAAGAAAGGAAGAAAGACATCACCCGCTGAGTCGAACATGATGCTGGATAAAATGTCACTTTCCAGCTCTCAGAAACAGTCAGAAATGTCAACCTTACGGAAATTAGACAGCTAACTGTCCAATTATTCAGAATGTGTTGGAATTATTAGATAAAATGGGCCTGAAGAGCCGTACATCAGCAAAACATGCTTTGTTTTGATGCTGGAATTTCACTGCTGTCTGCGCTGCGGAATTGAGATGTGTGTGTGTATGAATGTACAACGCCCATTCCTGCACACAGTGTTCGAGACATTGGCTCAATACACGTTGATTTGTTATTGCTAGCAGCTGATGAAGGCAAGTTCAAACGTTGCCAATTTGCTCGTACTGAGAGCACTGTAGAGATTCGCGCATTATATATCAACCCATTTATAATGGTGAAACAATAATGGATTTCGTGAGTCATTAAAAATGGTCTTGTTCTTCGATTACTTTAGGTTGGGTCAACCATTGACCCGGTTATAAAGTACACTCGCCTGCACAATTCTTTGGGCAGACATAATGGAATGCCATAGAAAGTGCTAAGTTTATTAATTGTTTTTCAGGATATTTAAAAGTGCATCACTGCAATTTGATGAGAAAGTGTAGCCTATTTTTTAAAGACGCATGTACTCAACAGAATGCAGGCGGAAGCATATTGCAATGGCGTATTCACGGGGGGAGGGGGGCGCCTCCCCCCCCCCCCCTCTGCCCCAAAACATATTAAACAAAGATAGTAACGTTAATTTAATCTTTTAAAAAAAGAAGAGGAAAATGGGCGACATCCCCTATAGCAACAAAAAAAAAGGTAAAGAATGTGTTTGTTTTTTGTTCAACGGGGGGGGGGGGGTGTTGAAAAAAAGTGTTCACCCCCCCCCCCCCAAAAAAAAAGTGCTTGTTCATCCGCCTTTGATGAATAATTGTATTTCAATAGTTAGAATGCGACTTACATACATTAATTGTTGCTAGGTAGGTAGGACAAACACCATGGTTTGTCGTACCAAACAACACGTAATGCAGTAGGCAATTTCCATTCTGACTATTGAATCTTTCTATGATATTCTCATCATTTCCTGTACCACAGTTTTCAAACGATGTGATTTCTTTTCCATATTCTTTGTTAATGTCAAGGGTTCTGCTCCATACAATATAACAGACCAATATGATATGATTATGATATGAAAATAAAGTGGCATTTTATAAGTCTCATTCTAAGTTCAACTATAATTTTTGCTTTAAATAAGATTCTTACACACCAGTCACATGTAATCTTTCTAGATTCTACCAATTATTTCAGGAGATTAGGATGTCTTTCAATGTGCCCAAGGTATTTCGCCTTTGACTGTCATTGGCCTGCCATCGAAAAAGTGTACGCCTTAATAACTTTGTGAAGGCTTCAGTGTCACTGTTAAATTATAAACTGCAATGTAGGAATGGGTTGAGTGTTGATTTTAAAAAAATAACAAAGGAAGTTCGCCAAGTGCCGAACTTGACGCTTTTTACATTCTACAGGAAGTTCACGGGGAAATGAAAGTTCAAGTCATATAGGGCTAAACAAACAAGCATAGTGGTGGCCGGAAAGATAGGCCAAGTGGAGTAAAAAAATATATAAAAATAGGAGTACTAGGCAAAAGGATAGAGTGGGAGGCAGTGAGAGATAGAGATAGAGATAGAGAGAGAGAGAGAGAGAGAGAAAGAGACAGAGACAGTGAGACAGAAAGATAGAGACAGAGACAGAGATACAGAGAGAGAGAGAGACAGAGAGAAGGGGGGGGGGAGGGCCATATATATTTTTTCTTGCTCATCATTTCCGGCTTCAATTATTGATAATTTATTATGTTTTTAATTTTGCACAATTCCAATGAATTCGTTTATCATGTGTAATATCATATATTGCTGCATTAATGCAACTTTGATCGTGTGTGAAATATTAATAATAAATGAGATAATTATCTTTTGTTTTCACATGGACAAAATGCGAAAAATAATATAAATGCTATTAAGATGCT